>VTPC01008214.1:0-35673 GCA_011009095.1 Ignelater luminosus
TTTAGTACTTGTTTATTGTTTGAAATAGTGGGAAATAAATTGTCCATTCTGAAAACAATTTTTTTATCTCTATGAACGCCTTTTTAATATGATGTTTTATTTTTTCTCATTTTTCTAAATTATATAAGTTAATCATTCCAAATAAATAAGTAAAAATAATTTTAATTTGCGTTAATAGTACAAAATGTATCAAAATAAAACCATAATTTTGCATTTTTGTAGATTATTCATTGCCAAGGCAGACTACTTTTGAACGTTTCTTTTGTATTTTTCGTAAATAAGATCCAATAGGTACGCTTTTTTTAATAAAAAATGTGTTTACACCGTTTTGATTATTCTTATTTTGCAACGCTGGCGTTGTGTTGTAGAGAAATTGGCAGCAACAAGTTTTTTCATATCTATTATGTATATTGTAATACTACCGCATATTATATGGGCGTTCTTCTTTGTTAGGGTCTTCAAAACGTAAGGTTTTTCTCGCAGTTAAATAAAGTATTTTAAAACGATTTAATATTGCAGTATACAAACACAGTACACACCTGAAAGTAAACACATAAACTGTTTAAAAGTTATATAATTAGGAATTCAGAGAGTTTCAATTTAAAATGCTCTTTGTGACTTTAAAGCAATAAAATCCTTACTTTGAAGACGTATTTACCACAAAATATATGCTTACAGAATTACGTACATAAAATTTCATTGAAGCTTGTTAAGCGCAGGCAAATTTGTTCACTAACATCCAACTTCCGACGTTTAATCCCTTTAAAAAACAAACATCAAGGAACTGGTAATATTAATTTTTTTCTCCTTAGGTCTAATGTGCGTACGCCGAGCGTGCACACTTTTAATAAAATTTAACAGGAATTAAGCTGTTATAAATTCTTGTGTAGAACCACAATGTAGGTAATTATTTTTGCAGAGCGGAGTTCAAATATCCGCAGCTCACGACTTCATTATATTCGTGATATATAAGATACCACCCGCTCGCAACTCTGATCCAATATTTCCAACACGTACATTTTTAAAATTTATTAAAAAATGGGGCATCATAATTCTTTGTGAACGCTATTGGAAGCTGAGACGCTTTATATTGTGCACATCTGTTTTGAAGGCGAAAATCTTACAAAACTGTTTTTATGGATGTACGGTAGACAGGTGGAAAATAAATTTAGATTGATAATTGTCAGAAAAGACTAAAACAAAATTACCAAATTGAGTTTGAAAATCTATATTATCAGAACAGAAGTATTTTTAAATGTCGTAGTTGTAAAAGTAAACGAAAGAAATAAAAAATGAAGTTTTAATTTTAAGTGGGTGTGTAATATTCAGACGAGAAAACTTCTAGAATACATTTTCTCAATTTTCTATAAATTAATGTAGGTTACTGCACATTTAGTAAGATTACGTTAGCATGGTTAAATGCTTACTGGCTAATCCACAATCTTTCAATAGAAATTATGCTATTAGCAATCTAGGTGTTAAAATTTATGATTTAGTAATACTGATAAGAACTATTTCCATCTATCCGGTTGCGTAGACATGGAAACTTTTTTAATGAAATTTATCATTCAAGAACTACTAATGTTTCAGTTTTCAAGAATGATAGTTTAGTTGGTACAACATTGGCACGGAAAGCCAATGGTCATAAGTTGGGATTCTGTTTGGGGACAAATATTCTATATATGCAGATCGCCTAAAATTCCTATATAGTCAGATAACAACAGTAAAATAATTCTGTAAGATCAATCAAAGGCGCAAACCTCCTTCACTTATTTTTGTTATGTGTTATTTTGACTGCCTACTAACAAAAATAAGTTGAAAGTACTCTCTGTTTCTGTTGTTATTTTTATAAAATTGCATTACTGTCATTATTTATCCATGAAAATTATTGATATTCCATAAAATGCTAGGCAACCACTATTAACTTTTTAAAAAATTAAATAGTAGACAGGAAAACAGACTTAACAGTGGAAATTTTAACTATAACCCTTTTGGCAACACCTTGTAAAACAAACGTAATTAGATCGATATTTATTGATGGAAGCAAATACCATCAAAAGCTCGAGCTTTCGTTCATACTGGAAACCCATCATGTGAAACTGACCAACCAAACCAAACTACCACGTGACCAAGATCACATATTCTTTGGGTTTTTCCATCAATCTATCAAACTTCATGACATACAGATATACTGATAACCTCTTAGCAAACAAAACATTTATGGAAGGTGCAGTAAGGTCATTATTATTAGTTTAATTTACTTACGTTATTTATGATAAAGATGTAGCTTTAAATGCCTACTTAATAGCCAAGAACAGCACATACCTGAAACAATAAGCATGTATCATATATTTGCAACAATTTCAAATTTATAAATGAAAAAATGCTAACAATAATAATTTATTATTGATCTTATTGACTTTGAAACTGATCAAAGTTATTTAAATTGTGGTTATATACAGGGTGAGTGTAACAAACTTTGACAACTTCTGGAAGTTATTTTAAACAAAAAATGTCATATGAACGTAGGTCCTATTTCATTTAGTGACAGAACTAAAAGAGATCTAAATTTTTTAAAAAGAAAAGTAGCAAATTCGTACATCTAGTTACCATTGAAAAAACAATACATACAACTAATTGTTCGGTGTAAAAGTGTAAAGTTAATAGTTAGTAATTAGTTTGTTGAAAAATGCCATATTGTTTTCGTGTATGGTTACTGTAATGGTGATGCTCGTCGTGCCTCCAGAGAATATCATGGCAGATATCCGAATAGACAGTATGCATTATGCTAACAGATGGGTTGTGAAGGTCCTGTCGTTTGGATCTCCAGATCTATATTTTTTAGATTTTTACTTTTGGGGTCACCTAGAACACCAGACCCACAGTGTTGAAATAACAACAACAAACAATATTATTGCAAAGGATAATGGATGCGGCAAATCAAATTGTAATGACGTCATCGTTTGTGCTTACGACTTCATGATTCATGAGTGTCGTGCTTGTATTCAGGCTCAAGGTACAAATATTGAGCACCTGTTATAAGTCTCTCACTTTCTCTTGTTTTTAAATTAAAGCCTAACTAAGTGTGTGGGGACAAAAAATCCGTACAAATGTTATATGACCACATAATCTGTTTTATTTAATTTATTAAAACAACCGATATACTACATAAGAAATACAAATCTAAAGAATAGAATTAGCACCATAGCCTGTCGAATTTTTGTTTCTAAGGTTTTTGTTAAATTAGAAAAAGTGAAATTAGGTGTTTGCCGCAATATTTTTTTAATTCTTTTTTTAGTTGTTAATGCCAAGTAGCTTCCCATCCTTGGATGTAGACGTTTTTTTTTAATTTCTCCAGAATCGTTCAATTAGCCAAGTTGAGGAACATTCGAAACATTTCTACACTTTTCTATAAAGGGAATGTTTAATTCTCAATATGCCGCCAGAACTGGATTAGCATAATGTGCAGTAGCCATATCTGGTCAAAAGACAAAACTACTTTTAGAATGTTTTTTAAGAAATTATTTAATTTAGATCTAATACATCTTTTTTTCATAAATTTCAGCTGTTAATGAATTTCCCAAAGGACAAATATAAGCAGAAGAACAACCTCGAGACGAAATTGCCAAATTACTTCTTTTTTCTTTCTTGGAATTTTTTTGCTTTCCTTCCTGGTCCTTTGTTTCATTCTATGCGAAATTTGCAGTCTACACGTTTGTCTAGCAATCCCCATATTAACAAAGTGTGAGAGTTTCTTAACTGTTGATATTCCTTATCAAATTTGGCAGTCACCTCATGGAGTGTATTTTCACTTAAGGCTTGTATTATTTTAAATAAACAAATATTTTTAACTTCAATTACAAATATGCTTTTTCTGATCTGTGACAAATCAGAAGAAAAAACAATAACATCTTTACTCTCCGTCTAATTCAATTTCAGTTAAATAAGAAAATGTACCCATTATTTGTCCCCACATTCTTAAACACACGGCTTCTATGTATTTGGTTTTTTAAAATATAGCCTGATATTAATTGAACAATTACTTATTTACTACTTTGATCTCTTTTAGTTCTGTAACTAAGTAAAATAAGACCTAGGTTCACATGTTTTGTTCAAAATAACTTCCACGACAAGTTGTTAAAGTTTGTTACACGCATTATGAATCACCGTGTATTCATAACGTTTCTTCAAGTCGTAATCAGGGTTTTATGTCTAAATTAATGCTATGGGCTTATTTAGGATGGGTTCTACCTAGCCAAAAAATATATCTTTCAATTTAACGACATTTCAGAATTTTAAGAATTTTCCACTTATTTGCGTTAGCGCCCTTTCCTACAACCTCACGTAAATTCAGGCTATTCTTAAAAAAATTGACATTCAATAGGCTTTGCTTAGATTTAAAAAAGGTCCTCATAACTTTAAATATTTGAATTAATGTGAATATTCCTCTAGCGAAAACTAACACACCGTCTTGAAAACTTCTATTTTTGTAAATTATTTTAGACATAGGTCAAGCATCTTTTAATCGTTGCTTGTGGCAATAAAGCTCTAGTTAAGCTAAGCAACAATTAAAATGTTAAGCTTAAGCAAATTCTGGCGCACTTCAAACCAAGCAAACAGCTTTATTTTCACTCGTTGTGAAACTTTGAAAACGTTTTAAAAATCATTGGTCACGTTTTGCCAATAGAACCAAAAAATTCGCAGCTTGTTTGTAAAGTTGCGCTTTGGTGACATTGTCAGAAAGTGTAGAAATTTATGAAGATTTGGATTCTGTTTTGTAAGATGCTTGTCTATGGTTGGAATTCCTGTCTAATTCTGGGTTATCCGTGCTAAAACGTTAATTGTTTTACACAAAGATCTATTTCTTTGGCATCTTTTCCACAATCTTTTCATAAAAAATATGGGATCGATTGGATTTCTTTAACCCTACGAGTCCCATTAGTCGCATTACTCTGCGAGCACCAGACGGCTTTAACTCTTCATACAATTATTAAATATACAAACTAAAATTACATGTTGAAATTTTATTTTACTGTTAGCTATTTGTAATTTATAGTAATTTATAATTGCAGTAGAACGTAACGAATAGTAAATATTAAATAGGTAAGAATAAAATTAAAATTCATTTATTTTATGCGAGTTCGTAAATTTTAGCACTATGAAAGATAAGAAGACAACGTGACATTCAGAAACTGTTAGTCCACAACGCTTGTTGTTCGTTGCAATCTAAGTGGAATAAAAATTTTATAATCTTGTTAGTAACTAACAAAAATTTGGTTTATAATCAATGTGGTACATTGATTCAAACTCCCACGCGCTTAATAGATTCACACGCAATTGAATTTGACAAGTCTTGGATATTTCTTGTGATTATCTGTTGATACTATCTAATTGAATTTTAATAAACGAAGTTGTGTACTTATAACTCGATTATTTCTGGTAGAGAGAATTCTCTATTTATTGTGCAAATACTTGGTAGTTCCACGAGTACATATTTCAATATATCCTCGCTAATACAATTTAAAAGTTGGTTATGCTAGTTAATAGAACAATTTCATTATCAATAGCAAACGATAGTAAACACAAAGACATCGATGATCGTACCGTTAAAAAACAAACTCATTTAGTTCAAACTCGGCCTGATAATCTAACAACTTATATTGCAAATTACAGACCTCCATTCTACTCTAAAATAAACGTTATAACTTTAAGGTTTAATTTTCAAAAATATCATTAAGACCCACTTTCGCAATTGATAGCTTTGTGGAAGGTATTATTGCCATCAATACAATTGTGAAAATGACTAACAACACTTGTTTATTTAATGCAATAATATCTTCAGTAAAGTTATCTAACAATTGTTAAAGTGGATCTGAACAAATTATTGAAGGTAAAATTTTTAGATAAAATATCTGAAACGCAGCTTTCTTGTCAACATACAGCATCACAAAAATTAAACTAATATCATTTAAAATTTCAACGAGAGAATTTCAAAATTATTCCGAGTAATTTTTCCTTAGTTGCTTCTGGCATATCAGGTTGACTCGAAAGCATGAATTATTTACACAAACCGATCTCAGCATCGCTGAAAAAAGTAGGATCAATAAATTCTTCTGCGTAGTATTTGATAGATATTTAAGAAATCTTTGACGACGGTAAAAGTCGTTAATACAACATCAATATGACATATGACAAGGTAACCTATAACTTTCTTGTTACATGTCATCATGAAAAATGTCACTCTCACGTCTCCGTTACTCTTCCGCTTTATATTATTTATTTTTTTTGTACTTATATAAAGTAAAATGACAGATGTGATTTACAGTAGAAGCACTAAATATATTTTCCAGTTCCTCTTTTTCTGAGGTAAATAAATAAAAAAGAAAACGGAAAATAGCGGAGGTAGGAAATTAGATGAAATACCAAATTCATTTAAAAATTAAACAAACGTGGTTTCCTTGCAATCTTACAAATCGTAATCCTATATTTATGGAGTTTCTGCAACTGGCAATGTAAATATTTAATGTCCAACAAGAGATTGTTCCGTTGCAACAAGTAGAAGTAAGGAAAAGTAAAACAAAAGCTGGTTTTATATAGTACCTAACAGTTTTTATTGACGTCTAAACCATTAATGTCGTGTACATTTATTCAACTAAACTATTTATTATAGAAAGATAGTTTCAAACATAGCTAGCAACTAACATTAAGGACAATCAATATTCAGTATTTAAAAAACCTCGACAATGTAAAGTTTCGTAATGCTGCTTGTTTTCTTCAATTATTTATTCTACTTAGGAGCTTAATTCACTCTTGATTAATTTTTTTTAGATTATGTGTGTAGAAAACATATGCAATATTTGTGTTAAGCTAAAAAAGGATACAAAGGAAAATTCAATTTTGACCCGTCGTCCTAAGACAAGCCGTATACCAGTGGCTAAGGTTAACTGAAGCCTTTTTCTAATAATCCCCAAAGTATTTGGGTCCCAAGGTATGTATGTTGCCATGGATAAGAAGGAATAAAAGACGTAAAATGGAAGAAAATACCCTATTACATTTTTTATCTATTTTTCTCCTTTTGTGGTACGGTTATATGTCTTTATATTAATTTGTTAAAATTATAAAAAACATTTAGTTTTAGTTTTTCTTTCTCTTGGAACAAAGAAACCAGTTAAGTAACTTGGCATGTTTGTTTCTATAAGCATAATTAAATAAATAAGGTTTTCATGATGAGTTTTTTCACTTTACAGTGCTGTTTCTATTTATGAAGAAAGTCTTTATATTTCGTTTTACTAGAATGTTTTGTTCTTATAATATATTTCGCTTGACTTAATTTACGTTTACAGTTTTCAGAATTCTACTAAAATAATGTTTTATTTTTTACCTGACATAGATTTTATTAGTTTGTGATAATTAATATGTTCACTAATTGACATGTGTCGATGACATTTTAAAATAATAAAAAATAGAATAATAATAAAAATAAATTAAGAAATTTGTTAGAATTGGAAAAAACTTGCATATTTGACAATTTGCTTCCGTTTTCATTTTTTCACCATAATCTATGTTTTCTTGCATAATCACCTTATGATAATATTGTGATGATATTCAAAATATCACTGGATGTATTATACTTAGGATTGTCTTCAAGAGGGTTTAGAAACCTTTAAAATGAATAATTTATGCAAAACTGTACTTTAAAGCAGATTATTTCAGATCATGAACCTTGTACTTTCATCTACAAGAGATAAAACACTGCTTAAAGGGTTAATGGATTTCTGTGTTGGGAACTGCAGTTCTTTTGGATTTATGGCTCAGGAAACTGACAGCATTATAGTATTATGCGACCTTGTGCAATTCAGTGATTTCGTATAATGTATTATTATCTTTTCAATAAAACCTACCATATTTCTTCCATTTTTACAAAAAGTTCCTTCCATGTATTGTTACTTTGCAATTTAAATAGAATATTGTCTTTTCGAACAAGTAAAACATTGTTCATTGGAATTCCACTTTCTTCAAATAAAAATTTATTAGGTATAAATCGAATTTCAATAATTATTTACAGCATTTAGAACTGGGGAATTATTTATAATTTTTAATTTCTGATTATTTAAGTAGACTCAAATATTTAAACATTGTTATTTCAAATATTTTTACAATTATTGTGTATTATTGAAATGTCAAATATCCAAAAAAATATTTGTCATTTGTATTTAAGAAAAGATTTTTAAGTACGAGAGAAACACCGTTAGATGCTTTCATAACGTTTATATCACACAAGGGTATTATTTAAATAATTGTCAATTATTTATTTTTTATTATTTATTATTAATTATTTATTATCTATTATTTATTATTTACTACTTAAGCACTTTTCTAATTTTTTATTCCAGCTCTGTTACAACTCCCTTCAAATTTATAAACTAATTAATTACAATTACAGAATATTTAAACGTTGCCACCAATGTCTTCTTTATTTAATGTAATTTTTCTAATTTTCACAATGCAAAACAAAACAAAATCTTTTTAATATTATAATTTCATAGGATTAAATACTATTACAGGTTTATTTGGTATTACGATATGGCTTATGGTGGTTTTTGTTAACGAATAAATGGCTCGTTTATTCAAATGGTTTTCTGAATTTGGTTAATCAAATTATCATCATCATCAAATAATAGATAGCGTAGTACTTTTATTTTTATCTAAACATAAACAGTACCTGGAAAGCAATGCTTTATTCTTTATAAATTTACATTTTACTTACTCGTTATTAGACACTTGTTAACGTTGTTTTTCACTTCTTTTACACAACATAGCAAGTTATATAATTTCATTTGATAACCTTTTACAAACTATCAATATTTCTTCGAAGCATGAAAAACTGTAGGATAATGGATTTATATTTATCGATGAATACACCGAATGTTAATTTAAGTGCTTGTATTTGCTAGAATATTTTAGGAAATATTTAATTCTCACGCAATTTTAAAATCGTTAATTTGAAGATTATGGTTAAACGGAGCGAACTAAAGACAAATCCAAACTGTTAAAAATTGTACTTTAACTTACCAGCTATGAAGCTTTCTTATATTTAACAAATATCATAAACTGTATTTGCCAATGCTACTTCACTGTTATAAGCATGTCATAACTTTTTATAAAATTCTTTAATTTCTTCAAGATTATTGAGGAACTCATTTTCAAAATCGAAGGGAACAAGTCATAATAGTGTGTTTTTGTGATAATCCTGAAAAACAGTGCTTTTGGATAAATTTTATCGACATTTAAAAAATGCACTTGTTACTTTATGAAATACTTGTAATATCTCAAAAGCTGTAAAATTATCGTTTATATTATTATAACTTGGTCTATAACACTAAAGAGTGTCAATCTGATAGTTAAGATACCTAAGAAACATATCAAGAGACAAGAATTGAAAAGTTGAAGGATGTTTTGCAACTATACTGCGAGGAAGCAAATTCCGTGTTTATGGTTTTAAGTTTGACAGATAATAAATGGAAAAAAATTGTAGTGTTATAAAAGCAAACACATACAAGATACCCAACAATACAGATGTAGAAAAATCAGTTTCTTACTGAGAACTTACAACTTAAAAGAGTCATAAAAACGGAAATTGTTTACTCGCATTATACCAGGCAGCATTAATAGGGCAGATTTTCAATAAAATTGCATAAGATTTTGCGTACATCTTATAGATACAGACATTGTTATTATTTATAAAAATCACTATTAGTGATGTTATTTAAAGTAGACATATCGTTTAAAAACAGTTGAAATTTGGAATACTCAAAGTGATTGAATGCCAAATAAAAATTGAACTTTTTACATTATGTAATGGATATTTTAAATGTGTGATATTAACTATCGTTTTTCGTATATACAAATTGTTTTGCAAACAAAAATTGATAGAAAATGTAAAGTATAGTCTTAGCTGTGCGCAAGTTGTAGATTTCACTCTTCCTACAAGGATTTGTATGTAATAGTCACGCAACTTGTTGCTTTTTAAAAAAAAAACTTGACTTGTGTCCTTTAGAGAAAAATATTCTGCGACTTGTTACCTTTTGTTAGAAGATAGATACTGGATTTAAGAAACCAATAACATGAGACTTTTTTTTCAACAATGTAGATGCGTCGACAGATAGGTATTTATATATTAACACTACCCATAACTTAAATTAAAAAAAACTTGTTGGCGTTTGAAAATGAAATTCTATTTGATTCCAGCATTTCCATAAACTGCTTACTTATTCGTCCATTTCTAAGCTAATTTTATTACCTTCAATGTAATTGGTACATCTTTTTAACAAAATATTTATTCGATATTTTATGTTTGCTACATCGAACTTTAACTGGAATCTATTGTATTTTTCATCATTAATTATTGTTATTATTAGTATTACAAAATTAACACTGCCTTAAAAAGATTGGTACAATGTAATATAACAAGAATAATAATAAATCACAATAGTTAACAATTTAAATAAACTAAAATTTGAATTGTTAACTTTTACAATAGACCACAAGTGGTCTGTTACACATTACAGTGTCCATTATCAACTAATCAATTTTTAAAAATTCTTTGTTGCGGTAAGTTAAATAAAAACCATTAGATTGAAAATTTAATCCTACAATTTAATGCATCTATATATTAAATGAATTCAAAACCTTGGTAATACATTTTTTTAATCTTTCGACTATTCCTGCCACAAATCCAAATTATATAAAGCGTGTTTTAGAGGAAATAATCCTTAGCAACAAAACTATAAAAATGTAATAATGTTGTAACATAAACGCCAGCGTCTAGCACCAAGAAACCTTTTTTGTGTCGAACTTTGCCCAAAAATATTGTTAAGAACATACACTAATTATCGTCCCGTTTAGCATTATGCTAAATTTTCATGTAATATCTATTTTAATATTGTACATAAATTATTCCTTTCCAAACTTTAAGCTGTAAATATTTAATTCTCTCGTCTTCAATAAAAGTTATTCGCTTTTGTAAAGTCAAGAAATAAAGTGTCTGTTTCTTTCTCGCTTTCTCTACTGCAATTAAACAAAGCCCGAATACCTTAAAAATTAAATATACCTCTATTTTTCTCTATTTCAGTATTTTTGTATTCCGAGGATTTTGTTATTCAACGCATAAATCTCGTCCCTTACATTAAATGCAAATTAGATCTTCGCGGTCATTCCAGTTCATATCCGATGGAGTGAGTAACTTTCCCCGTCTTTACGTGCACCAATCAACGCAATAATGTCGTCGTTCGGGCGAATAACATTATCGAGGGGAACCAACGTCACGCGTTGGTCTCCGGTTCCCGCCGCTTCTCGCTCGAGAAGTGGGAAAGAAGAAAAAAGTCTGGCTTCAGCTCTCGAAAAGAACGCTAGCGTTCCGTTCGTTTTATCTTGATACCTGGAGGTTCTTCCCTTTTGGGAATAACAGAAGTCGCGAAATTCTGTAGTTTTAGGATTGAGTAATCGTGGTTATATCTTAACCTACACCGAACACAGTTTTTAGGCGTGAAAACGCGTCGCATCTTCTAAGCATCAAGTATAGTTTTCCCTTGGTTTCAGGAAGAAATATCGCAGTTTTCGGTGTTTATTTACTATCACAGTCTTGTGACTGGATAAGATAATCCCCAGAAGTTATTACCGCCACTATAATTATCGTAGGAAGTTTCCGTGCCGTTCCGTCAAGCATTTTGGAACGTATCTGTACTTGTTTCTCTGGGAATCCCCCAGCCGGCAGCTGTTCGACCCGGTTTCATCGTACGTCGTTCCAGTGCGCAGCTGTTTATTAGTTTAAGTGAGTGTAAAAAGCCAATAAAAAAAGTTTTGTGCTAGTGTTTATAATCAATTATGTGTTAATGTTATTATCACAAAACGTATGGGGATTTATTATTATTTGTAAGTTTATCTTATCTTATAACTATATTATTTCCAAAATTATCGAACATTTGTTTACGTTCTTGAGAAGAATCATTTATACGTTTCGCAGTACAAGTGAGCTGCGAAATTCTTATGCATCTTATAAAAAAGTTGCTAGTGTTTATTTAACTTAAAACTTAAGAAGTTATTTTGCTGTCATTAAAGTTATGAAAATTAATGGTTAGCTTTTAAAGTTTAATAAAATCGGTTGAGCCGTTATATACCATATTTAGCAACGGGCCAGCTGTTTGTCTGTCGCTTTGATTACGTTTCCTCATTTATCGTGTATTCATGTCAAACAAACGAATACTTCCAACATATTTGTTAGATTGTGATACCTTTAGAACGCATTATATTATTGTTTAGAATATCTTGTACCGAGTAATACTCAATGTTAGTATATATGAAGATATACCAAAAGGGGCTCCCTCATAATATTTTTGAATTATTTGGGATATAGGTCACTGTGTCATCGACCCTCCAGGTCGGTAACGTATATTTTCTGTACATATCATCGATCATTATTCTTCTAGTGTACGAGGTATGTGAGAAAAGTAATGAGACTGATTTCATACTAACCAAAGTTTTTATTTTTTTCAAACAACAATGCTATCCCCTTCAAAGTAGTTCCCTTGGGCAGCTATACACCGGCGGAGTCGTTGTTTCCAGTCTTGGTAGCAGCGCTGGAAGTCTTCAACTGGTATGGCTTTTAACTGGTCGGTCACAGTCTTTTGAACGTTCTCCAGAGTTCCAAAATGACGTCCTTTTAGGACATGTTTTAATTTCGGGAAAAGGAAAAAGTCACAAGGACTCAAATCAGGTGAATAGGGGGGATGAGGAACAACAGTAATGCGTTTTGAGGTCAAAAATTCACTGATGGAAATTGCTGTGTGACACGGAGCATTGTCATGATGTCAGTCAAAATTTGATGCACCATGAAAGTGTTTAAATTTAACTGTTCACTCATCATCCTTATTGTTAAACGACGGTCTGATCTCACAAGAGCCTTCACATGTTCAACGTTTTCGTCAGTTTTTGAAGTTGAAGGTCTCCCTGAGCGAGGTTCATCTTCAACGTGTTCTCGGCCGTCCAAAAATGATTTGTGCCAGCGGAAAACTTGTGCTCTTGATAAGCACTGTTCCCCATAGACCTGTTTCAACTTTTCAAAAGTCACACTCGCGGATTCACCAAGTTTAACACAAAACTTTATTGCACAACGTTGCTCTAAATTCCGATGCTCCATTTCTGTAACACACAACAAAAACACAACTTCACTGATGGCGCTGTCAAAAATAATGTGTTAGCTGTACGGAGTTGTAACTCGGACTGAGGAAGTGGAAGCGATAAACAAACCGGTTTAGCACAGGCCGGTAGACGTTGCCAGATCTCCCGCAGTGTTGCCAGTCTCATTACTTTTCTCACACACCTCGTAGACTACAAGTGGTCTGTTACACATTACACTGTCCATTATCAACTAATCAATTTTTAAAAATTCTTTGTTGCGGTAAGTTACATAGAAACCATTACATTGAAAACCTAATCGTACAATTTAATACATCTATATTTTAAATGAATTCAAAACCTTGGTAATACATTTTTTTAATCTTTCGGCTATTCCTGCCACAAATCCAAATTATATAAAGCCTGTTTTAGAGGAAATAATCCTTAGCAACAAAACTAGAAAAATTAAATAATGTTGTAACATACAAACGCCAGCATCTACCACCAAGAAACCTTTTCTTTGACTTGAGACCGGTAACATTATATTCTGATTCTGAAAGTACTTCATCTACAACACAAGCGTATTTGTAGATGGTACATTTCCTTTTGCCGGATAAGAATTTTACAAGTACAAATGTGTTTGATTTCACCAGTCGTTTTTTCGGAGTTGTATATATAATATCATCATTATCTTCCTCTTCGGAACCTGTGCTGTTTTCAGCATGTTCTTCGGAGAGATCATGTTCTTCGTCGGAGCTACTGCTGCAGTTACACTCTTACCAGGTTCAATGTTAAGACGAGATTTTTTGCGTCGAACACGGGGAGTAGCATTAGTATCTCCAAATCTTTTTTGGCGCAAATAGTTTGTTAGCACATCATTTACTGCCACAGTTGGATTTTCATTGGCATTGACAGTGGGGATCTTATATAAAACTTTATTTTTGTCGGAAGGATAAATGCCTGTGGTACTAAACCCACTTATCAAATTTCGGCTTATTGCTGAAACATTGGGTTCACCCGGCTTGATTATTTTATCCATAATATGTAACGTAGTTTTCAATATTCCCGGAAATGATTTTTTGGGTATACCCGTTGTCGTGTTATTCTTTAGTTTGAAATTGGTTAGCTGAGTTCTCCACGCCAGTTTCATCGGCTTAAAGAAGGCTACGTCCAGCGCTAGGCAGATATGTGTCGAATTTGGAACCAAGCAAATAAAAGACACATCATCTTCCTCGCATAGCTTTAAGACGTGAGGATTAAAGTGAGACGCCAAATTATCTCCAATAAGAACCTTTTTGCCTGCAAGACGTTTGGCGTGAGGCAAGAAGGACGACTCGAACCAATCTTGGAAAGTTCCAGAATCCATTCATCCGTGTGAAGTGCGGTTATATCGAAACCCTTTACTACAGCAAGGTTTTGCGCAACACGTAGCACCTTGCAATCCATTTTCTCTCCATGTGCTATATATGTTTTGAGCCTTATAAATAATATACAAAGGAAGGAGTGTACCATTTGCTGATCCGCACACCATTAAGGTTGTAGCACTTTTTGAATGATTTAATACCTTTTCGGGATATTTAGTGCCACGACGATATAGTCCTTTGAATTTTCCTGGATCGTCTGAGACATCCGTCTCATCGTAGTTAAAGATGTTAGTAGGTGGGACGTCTTTGATTGACTCATGCAAATTTATTCGTTTACTAACAAAAGATAATATATAATATAAAATATAAAATATAATGTACAGTGACAAAACTAGTAAAAATAATCTAAATGGAACCGTTAGGTGGCGACATCTTTAGCTTGATAGAGTAATTATATTGGTTATTTTGAAAACGAGTTTTAAAAACATTTCGTGGTCATTAGCTAGTAATAGGGAGACACGATAATTGATTAAGACAAAGGAATATTTCTTAAAAATTGACTTGAGGGAAAACAGCAGATTTTCTGTAAATAGCAAGAACCGATTACTTACTTACTCTTGAAAAAACATTATAATTTGTAATCTACCACAAACGCGTAAGAATAATTTCAGAATCAATAAAACTCAATCTACGTAATTTTAATGTAACACCTTTTTATGGAGGCTAAAGATCCTAAGGGTATAATTCTAAAAGTTTATAATTTCAGTTTTACACGCTATTTTGGCCAAAATATGAACAATTTACGATAGTACGTGTGCTCGTTTAAAATATTTTATATCAAAAAAATCTTATAGTACGCTCCTTCAAGCCTTAATCTAGAGAAAAAGAAATAAAAAGAAAGAACAAAGATTATATCCAGACTAAAATTGATAAACGTCAATAAATTTTGTTCATAATAAAGGTTGTTCATGAAGAATAGTCGTAAAGAAGAAATTTCAATATAAAAGCAACGCTGCATAAAATAAAGATTTAGTTAAAATGTTGCTCGGCGATCTCTACACGTAACCGACAACCAGGCATAGTAAAATTAACAAATGGTTCCGAAAACGCGAAGCAAGCAGTATTAGTCTGCAATATATTTAATAACATCAGATAAAAATAAATTAAAAATTTCCCTACACATATTTGCATGCTTGAACGCGCAGAGAAAAAAACACGCGAAACTTTGCTTAGGGCAAATTTAGAATCGAGCCATTCCAAAACGCAAAAACGCAATGCGTGTATAAAATCTTTACGTTTTGCTGCACGTTGGTTAATAACATGCCCATTTCAATTTCAAAATAACTCAAAAAGTTAGGTGTTATACGGTTGAACGCGTTCTCGAGTAGCACATATAAAATTTTCCTCATAACAGCCTGCCTACCTACCTACCCCACGTATTCGTTTGGGAGAAAGTAATTATGTTAAATGGAGCAATTAAATTTAATAATTGTTTAATTTTACCCTCTGATGGTTTGTTTTTCAAAGCTTGCAGGATTGCTTTGTACATATGGTTTTCCTAATGAAGAAAGGGTAAAACGTATAGGCGTACAACATCAGCAAGAAAAATATTCATCACTTTAGGATTTTCACCTCTGCATCCTTTCGTTACGCTAGTGTTTTCAAAGATAATGTAAAATTAACCGCACACCGCTTACGCGTTGTGTTGATCTAACAAATTTCACCCGCCTTTCTACAAAATAAACTAAGAGAAGGAATAAGGTAATTTGTTTAATCTTCCATCTGAAAGCTAAATAAAAGCTTCCTCCCCGAGTCGCAAACAGAGCAACATCATTTGCTGTTCCGTGGAATTAACTCACTTGAAGTCTTGATTGATTCAAGTTTGGGATCTGGGCCGAGGTAGGATGTCTAACTGCACGCGATGTATAACTCCTGACCCAAATTAACCACTTAATAAAGTTGGAGATTGACACAAATTGGATTACTCTTCTATAAACTACCACTGCTGCTTGATACGTTGCTTATACTGACAGCTTTGAAATAGATTACAACCAACAATGGCTATTTCGAAGGACTTTCAGGGTAGTTTGATAATTTATGGTGTAAGACTATATTTCTGTTCTAAAAGGACGTATAAATCGATTTCTGTTCCATATAGAACCTACTTTATTTTATAATGTAAGGGCAACTGCATAATCTTTCTTTTCGTTTAAAAGATTCATATTTCAGGATAATGTCAGAAAGTTTGCCTTCCTGGGAGATACTTGAAACTACAACTTCACTAACCTTCAAAATGAAGTCTACCCTTGGGACTAATGATATTTGCAGAAACACGATCTTGCTGTTTTTTCTTAAATAAAATATTACACCATGTTGCAAACTAAGATATTAAAACAACAGATAAATTAAATAGCAAATAAGCATTAACACATACAGCGCGTTATTGCCATTTAAAGTTGGCCTTAGAAACAGTTCTAATACCATAGAAAAACTGCAGAATAAACCAACCTTAATAAGCTTGAAAAATTTATTATTTTTTTCCACGCTGCAAACAAGTCGGTATTACGGGTCTACAAAGGAATATTTAAATTAATTAGCTAACTATGCAAGCAGTGAAATGAGCTGTTATCAGCAAAGTTAAACTTATTTAATACTTACTAGGCATAGTTAAGAATTGTTTAAAATTAGAAATTTTTGAAAGTGCCTAAAATGTTTCAACCAAAATAAATTTTGAAAACGCTATGGGTGAACAGGTTGAACTTTTCTAACTCATACTATACACAATGAAACAAAAACCTCCGTAAGATTTTTTTCTTAACTTGTTAATATAAAAGTTAATACAATATTTACGTATTACGGTATTTGATAGAGTAGAAGTAGCCCCTACAATTTCAATTGGTCAGAATCAGGAATCTCCAAAAAGATATACTTTTCCCATTTTTGAGATAATTTCTACTTATTTATTACTGTTGACTAATTTGTATATATTATGTATTGTTTTAGAAAAATGATGAAATAAACAACAGTAACTATCTTGAACTGACTCTTTTACAGAATGCCATTCGGCATTAATTGAATCAGGAATTTTGTAATCTTGGGTACTCAAGGGATATGTTTTCCTCCAGAACCGCCTTCTGTAAGTAGCTTTTGAATTTTGTCCTACAATATCTGTTTTTGATTTTATCTTTGTGTCAGGAACTTTTTGAAAAAATTGTCGACGATAATTCAGATGAACATTTTTAGGAGCATGCGTCGTGAAAAAGCATTCCAATATTATTTTTGATAAAAAGCAGATATTATTGAACATCATGTCTCATACATAAACGAGTCTGCACTCTCAGAAGAAACCCGCAATTCAGAATTAAGTCTATGTTATGAAGATGAAGAAGTTGAATCCGACGAATCAGGTGAAGATTATTCGAATGATACAAGCTTTAATTCAAATGATTCCGATTTGACTCTGCATCCATTAATCTAAACTTTGATGTACTAACTGGGCTGCTGAGAAGATTTATGTTTTTAAAAACAAATATTATTTATTTAAATTGTAGTTTTATAGTAGGTACTATGTCATGTTCCTACACATCGTAAACATAATTTTATTGATTTTAAATTACTACATTCAGAAAGCTTTGTAATTTTCTAATCGACTGCTGATCATACGGAAAAGTTATAGTAGTAGGAAATTATGAGCTATTGAATTCTGTGACAAAAACTATAAATAATCGTAGTAAAAAACTTATTTTTATTATATTATGTTGTAAGAAAATTAATGGTTGTATGGTTATATAAAATTTCATTTCTTTATTGATTGCAGTGCCTAAAAAAGATGGAACATTGCTTTTTGGCTTGAATATTTTTTAATATCCTTTTAATGCAGCATGCGTACATAAAAATTCGATAGTGTTAAATTATTTTCCAATAAGGATAGAAAATGGTTACATTTTATATCGTACCTTTTACTAATATTAAAATATTATTGATATTTGTTGTATATTTGTCTTCTGATTTTGTAGTGCATAAAGCAGTAATTTAAGTACAAGTTTAAATATTTGAACGTGATTCGATATCTTTTTATTAAATTTATAATGCCTTTATACAACGAGCTTTACACAAAACAGCAATAAACACTAAACAGATAAAGCAAATATGTACTCCTAATAGATGATAGGGTATTATTAAAAACTGTTATTACATTGTAAATAGATTAGACAACTTTTGACAAGACAGATCCAATTTTTTAATTACACCAAAAATATACACACGCTAATAATAAAATTTTAAGTGGGTGCTTAATTCCGTAAATGTGAACATAAAAATTGGTATTCTATATTGCCATTCTTATGATTTTTGGGGTTGTGAAGCTTATTTCCTTTCCAAGACCCATCTTCATAGCTAAGGTTGCAGAATTTTTAATAAAATGCCTATGAAATATAATATTAAGCTTAAAAAAACTTTCTATTGACAAATCCCGCTAGATCAGCATAAAAATCTGTTGAAAGAAAAAATAAAGCGCTAGATACGACATATATTCAGGAAACCTGTAGATGATCCAACACATCAAATTTAATCAAAAGGGGAGATTCTTACATGTTATATGAATGAGGGAAGCAACAAAAAATCAAACAGTAGGCAAAAGTTTTAAAGCAATGGACGGTTGTATCTATGACTGAAAAGCCTTTTCAAACCGATGCACAGTGGGCCAGATCAGTAAAAGTGGCCAAAATTCCATATCTCGTAAAACATGTAAAATATCTAGCAATGACACATTTATATAAGGTTTTCGACATCGTTGATTTCATTTCTGATATCAAAATCGAAATTCAAACTGACGGATTCAATATGGCGTCTAAAAATTACAAAAATAGTCCGATATACTTGAAAATTGGTTTAGTCCGTAATTTTTGTTTTTAGGGTAAAGCATTTTTATAAAATATTTAAAATGGCAGATTTAATATGGCGCCAAAAAATTACAAAAGATAGTTCGACACACTTGAAAACTAGTTTAGCCGGTAATTTCTGTTTTTGATGTAAAACACTTTTTATAGATTATTCAAAATGGCGGATTTGATATGGAGAAAAAAGAAATATAAATAATTTTGTTTCAATGCGTGCAGTGGGCCAGAAAACCAAAAAATGACCAAATTTGGCACTTGTGGTCGCTGATATCTTTAAAAAAAACTTTAGAAATTTAAAATGGCCGCTGAAAATTTGATTTTTGAACTAAAACAACTACAGTTATAACCTACAAATATTGTAGTTTTCAGGATCTACATACAACGCGGAGGGTGCAGTTCGATTTCAGATCCCTTGTTGCGGGGTACTGTTTCAGCTTGTGTCCCCTTTCGTCCCACGAAACGGGATGCTTTTTTAACGTTCCCCTCGCCTCTCACAATTTTACAATCAGCGAAACTAAAGTTTAACTTAATTCATATTTTATTTTGCTGCATGTTTCAATATCTATTTCTTCTTCTGACAATTGAAGATCATCTAAATGAATAAAGGTGTCTAAAAGTCCTAGATTTACAGTTTCTTCCTTTAATTCTTCTGCATTATGATCTTTATTGAAGTAACAACTGTTTAAGTCGAGAAGAGTAAGTAAATCTTTTACTTCTTGTGGGATCGATATAGATCTTTAAATGTGGGCAATGATTTGTTTACACATGTGTGTTTAAGTTATATAGCAAAAGAACCAAGAAGTAGCAACTTTTCCTTATAATACATACTATACGCAGTATATACCATTAAAATTTCCCTTATAGAAGATGGAATCTCGGAGAATGGTAAATCGGAAGTGAGTAGTTATGATTAGTAAGCTCGTGATAATACAAAAAGAATGTAATATATCACAATTTATTGTTGCTTTGTTCCATTTTATGTAGTATATTGTTCATTCTTGACCTTTTCTCAATATATTAATATACTAGAAATCCGGAAAATAATATAAAACTTGATTATATCAACAATAAAGTAAAAAAAGATGAACAGAAATTTCATTATACGTTTTTACTTAATCTTATTATAACTGATACAAAAATAATGCAATCAACAATATATTGTTGTTATAACTACTTTCAAAGGTTTTAAATACAATAATAAGTATATCATGGATCAATGCGGATTTTGACTTTTGGCCACTTTTACTGGTCTACTGGCCCACTGTGCGATGTTGCAATCAGTTTCTGATATTTATTTAAAATTACACAATCAATTTTCTTGTTATAGTATATTAGCAAAACTACACAGATAAACCTGAATCGTGCCATAGCTCTTGATGCGTAACAAGAAGCAAGAGTAGTACAAATCTTGGGCAAAACCGATTTCCTATTCCCAACAACTTGAGACTTGGCGAATTCAGCGCCATAAAAACCAACCTATGGGAGCGCACTAATCGACAGAGTCGAGATGGATCAAGCATAGTAAAATCAGATTCGAAACCAAAACATACAGCCCAGATGTTTTACAAAGGCGAGCGTTCAGCATTATTTAGCGTGCACTTAGCAACAGCAGATTTGCTGTGATTAGACATATTATACACAACAGACAGTGACGTATCACGTGTTTGAATGACAAGCAAAGCATCATGTAGAATAAAGTAGTACGTGAGGTGCCCCATTTTACACAGTAGAAATGGTCTAAAAAGCAGTTATAATATAAGCGTTTTGCATATTGATTTAGGTTTTGATATATCGTAAAGTAACTAACGATATTTTTAACTAATATGAATTTGGAAAAAGAGTTTGACAGATGTCCTTTTTAAGGTTAAAGAAAAACTCTCTAACCTCTTGAAGTTAAAATATACGGGGTGCTTCTAAACTGCATGTATCAAATATAGAAGCGTTACTTTACAGCGTAATATAAGAAGGAAACCTAGAAAAACCTTTTCTTGAAAACGCTCCCTTGTCAAGCTAAGCCGCCTTAAAGTTTTGCTAAACAAGGAAATTTTCTTCTTAATAACTCCGCAGCAGTTTATAGTGCAGTAAGATCAATGTCTTTGTTAGCAGTTAATTTGTAAAAACTGTCTTTGTCTCAAAAGTGTGTCTGGAGAGTGGAGGCCGTTCTCCACATTGTGTCAAAAGTATAACTAAACTTTTAACGGTTTTCGGAATTTTTCAGAAAATCTGCATGTTTATAAAAATAACTGTAAAGGCAAAATTCTTTTCAAATAAGACAGGCTATGTAGTGGCTACATTAGATTTCAAACATTTCTGTAGACAAAAGAGTTCTGGAGATTAAAGCGGCGCCGTACCTCCAAAATCAGCCTCTATAAATTAAATGCAAAATAAAGGCCTCGATAAATAGTGCACGCATATCAAATTTTGTTACTGCAGCAGAAACCGTTGCGGAATCATTAAAAAAAAATCGTCTTTTTAGCAAAACTTTAAGGTGGCGAAGCTTTGGGAAGAAAATTAACTAGGTTTTCTTCCTATTCTTCGACGTAGAATAATGTCTTTATATTTATTCCATACAATTTAAAAATACTCGGAAAGTCACGAGGCAACGTCTGAGAGTGGATTACTGTAAACAAAATAGGCCAATCGGCCCAACTTGCAATAAGCGAAATTGCTTTGTTAAAAAATTACATGCCTTCAAATTCGAGATTTTTATTTTAATTTTTTATTGTAACTTAGAAGCCACTGATGCGATTCTGTTCAAATTTGGCATACTTAAGTTTCGATTGTTGACAAAGAAGGTGATGTTAGCTTATATGATGATAGTAGAGGGCGCTACTTTAGAGAGTAGGTTTTACTCATAATTTCTTTGTGATGGGTTTTTGTAGTGTTTGAACATGAAATTGGATGCGCAATTTAACTGTTCTTGAGAAATATGCATTTTTAGTCTTAAAAGTGCTTTAAGGGTGTCCGGAAAGTAGCGTAACAATGGAATAACGTTCGAAAGTGGGTTGCTGTAGTCTAAATAGGTCTTTTGAGCACAACTTACAACAAATGGAATTGCTCTATACAATGTTAGAAGAGTTTAAAGTGAAAGCTCATAACTGAAACACGACTACTTTGGTAGTTAGGTGCATGGTCACGAACAATTAATTACCCAATATCTTTCTATCGGCCTCAGTTCAAGGCAGTTAGGTGGATTTATTTCCTTGAGAACAAAATTGATCTGATTAAGTTCATATTACTCTATTGTATTTTTTGAGTAAGGGTTTGGCCAAAACATTATGGGATAATCATATTGTTGATGAAAGATAAAAGAATTTTCTCTAAATATTCTCTTCTATAATTTTTGATCCTCATAGTATGCTTGCCACGTTGACATATAGTTTACCATATCCTGAACCTTTTGGGGAATTTTTCAATAGAAATGCTTTTGAATTTGTTGTCGATATTTTCACGATTACCACTACTGTAGAAATGTGTGCCTAGTAAGGACTAGAAATTGACCTGGCAGAAGGCTTTATAGTCAACAATTATGCAAGCATTTTTATTGTCCAGCTAAAACGAATAGTTTTCTGCTACGACTAATTGCTTTGTCTTACCGCTTATCTTCCCTGCCAGATACTTTGTGCTTTTCAAATGAATTTAAATTTAATTTTTTATTAATCTCTGCGCTGTGCTTTTACTAGTTTTAGATTTCATTGGCAGATAGATGGAGATCGCGTTTTTGAATCCGCGAGATTTTTCTCCAGTAAAACTTTATTAAATCTTGGGTCTTTTCTACTTCGTGTTTTTCCACTAGTGTTACCACTTTTAATAAAACGTTATATAACCCGAGTCGCCGTTCTTCGCGTAATATTGCAACTTTTAGCAATTTGTAAAGTTGAATTTTTTGGATTTGTACAATATTTCGCAGCGCACTCCAGTTTGCAATGTACCCATGATGTCGAATTATTATCTGTTTTAAATTATAAAACAGTTGTGTAGGCCATGAACCAAACAAATGTAATTTTGCATTTGTAATGTAGCTACAAAAATACATAATTGTTATCTATTGTCAAATTATTAAAAGCAATCAAAGTTATTGAAATTATTCTACATTGTTATTAATAAAGTAATACTAGTTAAGGCAAATTTAGCAACGTACCCAATACAGTATGCTAGAAAATTAATCTAAAATTCTTTTTTATCTAACATCTATCACTGCTTTCTAATAAAGAATTCGTTTATTAAAAACGGGTCCGTGAAACATAAGCGGACCCTTTAATCTTGACCGTTATTCTGAACTATTAGATTATTATGAGAGTAGATTGTTTTAAATAGGAAACAAAAATAAACGGCTTGTTTTCAATAAACGAATTCCTTTAGAATAGTCCGCTATGTGTGCATATTAAATGGAGGTCATGGTATGTGATAACAGGACCAGTTCATTCTGGAGTCAACAATAGGAATAGTGAGACAGCTTTAAGTGGTATACGTTTTAGTGAATTTATTACGTGATTCTACTTTATTTACCTAATTCGATAACTTGCGTACCGCCACCGTTATAAACGCTATAAAATCTGACCAATCACAGTCGTGCAGGTGCTGCTAGGCGCGCGCAAACAACACCAAACTCTAGCCTTCTTATAGTGTCGGGGCTGTATTTGGCTTAGAAATAATATTTGGGTATGCAAATTGCGTACGCACCATCGATGTCAAACCGATGTCTTGGAGTTTAGCTGCGTTAGAAATCTTGACGCAACATAATTTAGTTTAGAATTTAATTTAATTTGGCTGAGAATCCCATCGTCAACCTATAATTCTATAGAATCAATAGAATGTATTTTCACTTATGATCTAATTGAATATTCCAGATCCTAACCCCTTAATTTTTTATATCCCCTTTTGTCGATGATTGGTTGGGTATGGAAATTTCAGCTTTTTAAGGTATTCTAACTGTAGTTGTTTCTGATGTTATTCCAGGGATGACCAGTTGATAGCTTCTGTCCACATTTCTTCGGATAATCAAGCTTCCTTTAGGTTTTAAGATGTTTGTCGCACATTCTATATAAAAAAATAATTTGTAGCTGCTATACCATTCCTTATTGTTATTATGCTCCTTTAGATTTTTTAATGTAACCGAAAAGAGGATCTCTGCCGATTACAAGATGTGCAAGTTATTATATTGGTAATACCAGATTTTTTTGCCTAAAATCAATCCACCAAAAGAGTCTAAAATGTTTTTATATGTAAATACTAAATACCAGTGTCAAAGTAGGCACCCAGGAATTATAAGTAATTACAAGGAAAATCCGTATGAAACTAATATTTCATTTCTGTAAGCTCTGTAAATCGTAGATATCAGATTTAACAAGACTATCTCAGATCATTCCTACCCATTTGAGTAGAGCAAATATGTATGTTGAAAGCAAATAGAACAGTAAAATATTAAAGTTCACGTGCATTACACTGAATCTCTTTTATATATCAAAGGAAATTTCGAAACGTTTTCCATTATATACCTAAAAAGCGAAGTTATTCAAAGCACCCGATAAACATCAAAAAAACCTTCAAGAAGTAAGTAACACTGAGTGGTTGGGGCTCACTACAATGCCGACAATCTATTTTAACCTCCTTTAAATTGTTCTTGTTAAAGTTTTGTAATTAGGGCGGTTTATTAGGATTGGTTTTTTTTAAACAAAGCAAATAATTTACTGTATAACACTGAAAAATACTTCTACTCGTAAGGGTAAGGGACTCACTGATGCAATTTATCAATCTGCACTTCAATACTTCATTGGGGTATTGTAGGAAAATATTAAGGGCTTGTCAATAGAAGTTGACGAATTAGGACGCATTCAACGTTTCGGGTCTGCTTAATGACAAGGAGGGGTCTAAAACGATAAATTATCTTGATGGTAAAACAGATTACGCGTCGTAATTGATTAGATTTCCTTTTTAATGCAGTTTCTCTTACACAAAGAAAAGCAGTAAATTTCAAAATTTAGTTTCTTCGGCGAATCGCAAATAATTACGTAAGTCTCAAATACGTATTTATTCAACTTTTTATAAGCAAATTAACAAACGGGCAGAAATATTATATTAATAAAAGTTAATTTCTATTTTGTTATGAAGCTACTCAGTACCTATTAGTTACTTCAAAAGTTTGTTATAGAAAATCTAGGTAGTTTGTTAGAAAATTAATTGCTTCAATAGTAATGAGTCTAAGATCTAAGAAAATTAGTAAATTCTGGAATTTCCTACTAAGTTAAAATCAAACTTACTCAATAATTGAATCCAGAATACTTCATAGACGCTTTGATTATACGATAATTCTGTACTTTAAGAAATAAGAATGATGATTACTTCAGGAAAACCAGCAGAATAAAGATAATTACTTTAAGTGAGTTTTATCAAGTAAGATATGATCATTTGGCATCTTGGTTACATAAATATGTGATTAGATTGTTTTGACTCAATTCTTCGAGGAATTGCGGCTATAAATTGCTTAATGTTATTCTAGCATATTATTTGATGATCTTGAAAAATGATAATATTCAGGAAGCTAGCCATGTCTGTAGGGACTGCAGGGTGGCTAAAACCTAGCAAATAGGCTTTTTTAGATTCTTAGTACAGTCTCACCTTCTACTAAGTACTGTATCTTCTGTTTTCTGCGTAAACCTGCCTGATTCACCTAATATGACATTCTCCTAAGTGAAAAGTCATTTCTTTGCCTTTTCCACATTATGGGCAATATAAATCATCCTTTATAGAAATGAAACACTTTCCTGAGAGACGGAAGAATTGTATAAAAGTTGAAAGCATTATTTTATTCACCAGTAAAGTTTATTTATTATTATTAAATGACTTTGCACTTTGTCATCTTTGCTACTGCTTGTTCCCAACTCGCTAATTTGAAGCAAAGCAGCCTCTTCCTCGAAGAACTTCTGAATTGAGTTCGTGTTAGATTTTTCTATCATCTTTCATCAAAGTTGAATGTTTGAGATCCGATGAAATTAGTAGCTTGTTCATCAAATCGTGATTGGAGTTGCGAGATTTCTTGAGTATGATGTTGTATGAACCTCACATCTTTGTGCGTCTTCCTTCCAAAGCTTTATCGGACAGTTGGCCTATTGGCGTAATAAAAGAGGAAACAATGGATGAACCATGAACTAGCAATTTATGTATTGAAATAAGCAAATAATACCAGTCGAAATTCGTCAAATAATATTTCTCTAGTGTCGTTGATTAACCTAGTAAATTTAGTCATAATAGTTTTTCTAACCTATGGAACGGAAACGAAAAATGAAACAAAGAAGGCCAAACAGATAAAAACATTGAGAGTAATGACAGGCAGAACGTTAAGAGACAGAGTCAGAAACACGAGGATACGAGAAGAATGCGGAATAGGAGAGGTGGTGAAATTTGCTAGAGATAGAAGAAGATATTGGAGGGACCATGTCCAGCACATGAACAGGGAGAGACTATCTAAACAAGTAATGATAGGAAAACCAGACAGCAGACGACCAACGTAAAGACCCCCAAAAAGGTGGAAAGGCAGCTGGGCCTCAACATCTAATGAAGAGGCGTAAAAAGAGGAACTATACAAAAAGAACAGGACTTTGTCCCAGAAAGAAGAAGAAGAAGAAGAAGTTTTTCTGCAGCTTAGAATCCCCTTCAGAATGATACCTAGATTAAGAATGAAAAATAAATTAATCTCAGTTATCTTACTACTTGCCTTTCCTGCTTTAAATAACTAAGACCGCGATGCTAAACAGTAGACTAAACCACAGTACAAATTAAGGTAGTGCAGGATACCTTCTCGCAAACCGCTAAATATTGACCTTTAAGGTGCCGCATGTTGGGACTTATTGTTAAACACTTGTGTTTCACCTACCCTTACAAACCTAAACAACGTTCTACAATTTTTTTTATCTTTGCTTTAAACAGAGAAAAAACAATATCAATTTGTGAAATAGGAAACATTAAGATAAATGGAGGTTGTATTTTTTAATCCTGAACATATAGATCGTGACATTATGCAATGGCACACCGGAACGAGACGATACTACAAATCTAAACAACATAGAAATATAAAAGTACTTATGATCAGTGCAGAGGTGCTCTCAATCTCAATTATTCTTAATCACATTTGACAATCTTTGTTTCGATGACATTTTGACATATTTTGAGAACAGCTTTTGTGGTATCGTGGAATTGACAATAACAAAAAAACCGAAAACACGCACTGTTTTGGATCTTTTAATATAGACGAGTCATATAGTATCGTACGATCAGAATCTACCTTACCTTCTGCGAGATCGTCCGCTGTAATTTTATGTCACCTAAAGTTACAGTGCTTTAAAAACGTCTCAATGAATTAGATTTGATTTTTCTTGAAATATGCCCCCTGCTTCATCACTATCCATAAATAGTCAAACACTACGCGCATATATCAATTTATTGCATTCGGTGCCCTGGTTGACGCTTCTTACTCTACAGCAAATTAAATTAGGAAAGTTACCCCTGTTTTCTAAAAAGGATATTAATCTTCTTCCTCGTTAACTCCTGTCTGTCCCTACAAAGCGTCGGAGGTTTTATTGAATGCTCGTCCGTTACCCATTTCTTCCAGCCCTTTCGGTCTCTTGCCAACTCATTCATTTTCTATGTGGTCTTGCCCCTTCTTCTGCCTACTTCCTGCTCTTGTTCCATCAATGTCGTTTTGGGCCTTCCTCTTCTTTTTTCTCCGTATCTTCTTGCTTCAAAAATTCTTTTAGAGTCTTGCGTCATCCATTCTTCGTACATTACCATACCAGTTTATGTGTCTCTTACAAACTTTGTTCATCATAGTCTCTTATGTTGCATTTCCTTATTCTGACTCATTTTGTTTTTCCTGATACTTTTTTTAAATTGTTTTATTTCTGCAGCGTTTATCTTCCTCACGTGTTTTTTATTTATTGTTTAGGTCTCGTTGGAATTGAGATTGTATTGTGTACTCTAAGCTTGGTTTTTTGTCTATTTCTTTCTTGCCAAATACCGTATCATTCAATGCATAGTAAATTTGTGTGGCTTTTTTGCTCTATTCGTTATTACTAAGTCCATTTTTCTATCACTTGTGTACATTCCAGGTATTAATATACTGATACCATTTCATTTTGCTGTTCCTTACATATTAGTGGCAATAAAACTCTAAGTGACTAGAAGAAAATTTACTGATACAAATACATAAAAAAGGAAATGAATCAGAACGCAAAGATTATAGAGCCATATGTCTGTAATCGGTACCATTTAAATTGTATACTATAATAACAGAAAGAAGATTAAGCTCTGAATTAGAAAGCAGACAACATATTTATTCTAAAGAATATAATCGAGAGAAAATGTGATCAGGGAGAGGAAATACACATCGCATATTTGGACCTCTAGATCGCCTTCGACTTTGTAGACCAAAACTGTATCTCGAAAGCCATGGAAGAACTAGGCCTATCAGTAACAATAAAGCAAGTCATAAAGAGCACATACAGAAAATGATAGAGTGAGTCTAAATAAATGGCAAAAGATCATCAAAATTTGATAGGAAAATAGGTATCAAACAAGAAGAGACAGTTTTAGCCCAGTATTCTTCATAGTACTAATGGACAAAATACTAAAGAAAACAAAAAACAGAACCAGGCAAAGGGATAAAATATATGGTTTGTAGTCTTTAAGAAAGAGACCGACAGAGACCTCGTCAATTTTGTTGTAAAAGTAGCAAATTAGGTTCTTCAGTAAATAAGTATTAAAAACCATTTTAAAAATTTGTATTTAGGATTTTTTCAGAAACTATTTTAGAGGCAAGTTAATTCTGTAATTATTACTAACGTGGGTGGAAGCATACTATTTCAGACTCAGAATACGGACACATTTGGGCTATTCCTTTAGAATAATTATTGGGTTGTTAGTACTGTATAACATAGTAAAGGTTAATTGAAAATTGAAAAGCTTATTTATAGAGTAGAAGATTGATTATAGGCCATGTTGGGTTTTTATCGTGATACACAACGTATTTTATACTTCAATACACCTACTAGCGGGTATAAAGTATCTTAATTTCACATTCTCGCAATTACCTTATAAAATTAGTAAGAATTCGTAAAACACAGATATAGATCATCTAACATAACAAAAAAATGGAATCAAATAATTCAATCTATTTAGCACACGAATATGCAAACAGAAACAGAAACTTATTAGTGCTATGTAAAACTTGTAACCTCGCAGGCGAATAGCTACAAATTCTTTTATTATTAATTTTGCATATCAAATTAACTCTTAATAGCCCAAGACCAATTTATAAATAATATTAAAAAAATAGAATACTATAACAGAAAATACACTGAAATTAATTTTAAGTATTGCATAGTCGAAACGCGTGGGCTTTCTATTACCATGCAGTTTGTCTCTATAAAACTTCCCATTCGATATACTAAACAAAGCAAAGTTTTCTCTAATTCCCCATTTCTTTTATAGCTACAATAAATCCTGCCTTATCGTTTTATTGTCTCGATAAAAAATTTAGATATACATAAATATATTAGCACAACAGATTTCACAGACAATGTAAAAGATAAATCAACAAGTAGGAATTAATATTAAGTTGAAATTTTAAAACAACATTAAAATGTAAAATTATTGCAGTAGTGTTGACTAAATGTCGAAGGTCAGTAAAACAAACAACGACAAGCTAAGATAAAGCATTCCCAAGAACCTGGAAAACCGCTGTAAATTTCTTGGTACCTTGACATGAGCTTTAGGTCAGGATAACCTTCCAACAGGCAAATCTTGGCCATATTTCACTGAATAACTTTACAACACTACCTAAATCTGGATTTTATTTGTCACGACAGCGCTTTGTCTATTATATAATTCCTACGTTGGTTTATGTCCTTTGAGTGAATTTTTAGAACTAACATTTAAGTAATTAAATTAGTTCGTGTTTCTTATAACTTACGGAGGAATATTTACGAAGCCAGTTGGTGTAATGAAATGTACGCAATTATATTACTGTTTCAGAATGGCATTTGTTAAAGTTTACGTTATGTAACGCTACTTTGTAGTTTCTGCAAAAGATATCCAATAAAATATACAAAAGCAATTTAGTATGTAATTCAAGCGCTAAATGCAGAAAGCGAATTATTACATGTACAATAGTATTCACAAATTACAACGCAATTCCCTTTCTGCATTAAACGAGGCTAAAAAGCTTCTGTAACATAATTTTTATTTGTTTGAATAACGAAAATGCTATTCTTAAATAAAAACTAACAGAATTAAATGTTGGTGAAAATCAGAAAGCTTTTCATTTAATATTTTTGACGTCACGCGCACGCTCGGCTTTATTAGGGATAATCCATCTCTCGTGGCTTTAAATGAGACGTGTCAGGAACCTCGAGCGACATGTCGTAAACGAATGGCTTAATCTTAAACTTCCCGAAATTGTATTGCTACTAATGCTCGTAAAAATATATGTGACAATATTGAAATAGTTTCAGAAAGTCGTCTGAAAGATTTCGATAAGGCAACGAATTTCCTGGTTGATAAAATTGCGTTTCAGGTAAGGATGCAGGGAAATTTAATCAAGTGTGCCCTTGATTTATGGAGTACGGTTTTCACTTTACAGTAAATCAACACAAGGTTAATAAAAAATTTTGTACAGCTGGTTTGCTTTTGAAAATAATCTTGTTTTCCAAATATCTAACATTTCTTTTGTAAATACGAATTTTTGTATAAGAATAAATTTTTAGTAAACGCGCTTATAAAAAATGCACGGCATTGTTATCTAAGCCATTATTAACGATTTATTTACTATGCAAGTTCTATTAAATTTTTAATTTTGTTGCAGAATTTATATACTTACTTGTAACAACTGCTTGGATTCTGGTAATTATTTTGTAATTAACTACACCACTCCACGTTTCATGTTGAATATTAAGCTGAAATATTATTTAGTATTCTGTGTTTGAATCATGTATTGCTACGTTATTAACCACAATATTGTTGAATATTTGAAATTATCCTAACAGTCGATGGATATATTTAAATATTTAGTGCGTAAAGTGTTTTATGTTTTTAGATTTTTAAACTAGCATTTTCATTATATGAGGCTGGTTTCCGGTCTAAATTAAACTGTTTCCTAAGGAGACTTCTAAAAACACTTAACAGTTACTAAACTTCCGATTTGGAATTGTTTTACAATTCTGCGTTATTGCTAGCAAAGCTGCTAAAATTTACCAATTTGAAACTGGTTTTGGGCTTTATCTTCTCAAATAAATGGTTTCCGTTTCTATCGTAAGTATTGATAAGATAAGCTATTAGGAATCACTTTCTCTAACCCTCGCTTAAATTGCTTAAACCTACCCATAAGTTTGTAATGCGATGAGTTGTACAGTTTTTTTTCTGTCTGTATCATTCATTTGCCACTGTCTTTCATATCAATACACAAATAAATTAATCCTTACAGATAGTTTGTTTTCTAGGGATCTACTTTTTAATGCTCAAAGCTACTTTCAATACATAAAGTTACAGAATTCTAAAACTTTTGAATCGGTTAATCGTCAATGCGATAGCAACCTAAATTTGTTTTGTACATCTTGCACAACTTATTTTATCCTTCCCCGATTTAAAACTCTGTTAGTGTGTTTTGTTATAATAAATTTCTATCTTCTGTTTCTTTCTGAGTAACTAAAGCTTAGGATTTGTAATTTGTACTGGACACGCATACCCGGCATTCTGGAGGTTTACTAAAAGTTTTATTTTAGTCTTATGTCTTTCACATTTACTTAGTTGTATGGCTTTTATCTTCGGTGTTTGTTCATTTCTACACTAGCTCATGGATTCTGTCTAAATGAGTTTCCTTTAATACTTCCCCTTGTACCAATATTTTTCTGTGTTGCTAAATTCAAATATCTTTGCTTGTAGGCTTGACTCAGGAAGTGATCAAAACTTCGGTCAGACTGCTTCTATCTGGTGAAAAATTTATAGTTTTCGTTTTCAGATGCTACTACAACAATGTTAATTTTTGTTTTCCAGTTATTATCAAAAAAATGGTAAAATGGTAAACTAACTTTGAAACGGTGAATTGGGCTTTAGTTTTATGCGATCATTATTAGGTTAATCTTTTCTTATATTGATATTTAAATGATTTGATAAATATTTTATGTCGATATCAGCAATATAAGCTACTACAAAGTTAACTTGGTTTAAGCAATCTAAAAGGCTTTAAATGAACAATATTAATTAAGTATGCAGTGTCATGTGTTGCTTAGTTAGATAAGGTTGGTTGTTAGCTCACCGGTCACAAAAATTGTCACCACGTCGATCCGGTTTCCATCTACAAACAAGAAACTAGGCATTCTTCCCACACTTATTTGTACTCATCAACTACCACATCAACCGCCACCATCGCCCTCACTTCCAACATCACTGCCAATTTCAATCTACTTCAGCTCTTCGTCGTTTTTTTAAGATTTACTGAGCTTTCGATTATTCATCTTCAAATACTTCCAACACCTACAAACGCTGTCAGCATGAAAACTCAAGAAATTCACCAACAACTACCTCAATTTCTAGAGTGCTTTTAGCAGTTGTTTTCATTATCACCACCACCATCATGATACAGTAATGAGCACAGCGTATCTTCTATATCAATGTTTTCCAACCCTGTGGTTCCAGAAAAAACTTTTGAGACTCTTCGAAATAGATGTCCCTTAATAGAATTAATAAAAATTGATTTTGTAAACTATTTATTGTAATTAAGATAGCGAGGGTTGCCCTAAAATATATTAAGTATGGATTATTCGGTTTTTAAACAGTATGTTTAAAAACTACTGTCTTAAACCATCATCTAACCTCTACAATGCCCGAAGAAAATGAAAGAGCTTCTAAACGCCTCTACTTACAAGCAAAAATTAACAATGAACTACTACGAGAAAGAATCATTGTACATGACCACAAATATACAGGTTGATTGAGCGAACACAGAACGACTAATTGATTGTAGTTAAATAACTGTTTAAGATATTTTCACAATATTTGGGTATACCACCACCAAAACCCCTATAAACGTCTCTGACCCTTTTTGACCAACTTGGGAGAGTGCAATCGACCATGTCCTGCGGCACCTTCTTCATCTCTTCTTTGACGACGCGCTTTAGGGCATTGAGTGTGCTGACTTTTCTTGCTCTGACTTTTCGTTTAAGATATCCGCATAAAAAATAATCACATGGAGCGCAATCAGGGAAGTTGAGCATTCATTCAAGTTTCGAAAAATATTTGATGTGATGTTGTTTGTGAAAGTTCTGAGTGTTCGTAGCGGTGTGTGTGAGCGCGGAGTCTCTTTTGCTTCTTTTTATCGTTTAACACGTGTGCTTTTCACTTTTTTATGATTCTTATTTCTAATATAATTTAGCTGCTTTGTATACAGAATACTGTGAAATGATCAATTTCTTTGCCAAATATCTCTGTGTTGGTAGATTGATGTTCACAAGCGCACTGTGAATTTTATCCAGAACTGGTTTTATCAGAACCTTATTATTTCCACCGCGCGTGTTCCTTTTTGGTCCATTTTTTTTTTGTTTTTCGATTCTAGTTAACATATTTTTAGTCATAGATACATCACGTTCTTTCATTGTTTTTTAATTATCACCAACAAATTCACTTTCTGATCTAATAAATCTGCCATTTTGTTTATTGACAAAAATCTTATGTGTCCAGATTCTTTGAGATCTGCTCTACCTGTATTTATTTGATCTTTAAGCTCTTACTCGTTTGTTTGCTTTACGGTTTTAAAGTCGTTCTGTGTTCGCTCAATCAACTTGTAAGACAAATGGCTAGATACGTCCATATCAACAACAACAAATCGTAAAAATGTATTCAAACTTATGTCCTGAAGCGCAACATTTTCCAGATATAGGATGTCAAAATTCTTACCGTAGCTGACAATATCAAAATTAAGTTCTATAGGGAAAAAGTGGGCGTTCCGTTGCAATAACGACATAGAAAATGTCATGTGAATATTGCACATAGTTTAAAAAAGCAAATCACTGGCAATTAAGTTCTAAAATATTAAAATTCAAAATCTTGTTTTATTCGCAAAAAGAGTACAACAGAAACTTTTTGTGTTAGATTTAGTTTACATTTCAAAACTAGCAGAATTATTCATTTTTGGTATATATTTATTTGTAGAAGTTTTTATCTCAATACCATACCACATTCCTTGAAAACGTTTAGGACATAAATAAGTAAGTTTATATAATTTACGTTGATCATTATATAATATGTCTTTAGAGTTAGAGCTTAAGTTAAAAATTCACCCTGTATATATCGCACAGTGGGGTAGATGCTCATTTTTTTGGAAAGTTAACTTTAACAGGAGAAATGTTTTATTAATTTAAGATTCGTTATTTGAAAATAACAATGTCTTAGAAGTTCTGCAGTGTATGCTTAAGATGAATATATATATACAGGGTGTTCCGGCGAAAATATCCTAGGTCATATCTCTGAAAAGGGTCTCAAAAACGATCAATCGATGCTACTCGCTCATTAATTAGAAAGAGATTTTTAAAATCCACTTAAAAATTTTAATTACTCGTGATGAATCATAAAAAGTGGTATATCAAATATTAATTTTTTTAACGGGACGTACTTCATATTTTGTTATTTTTTAAAATTTATTTAAAGCAAGTCATGGAAGGCTTAGCAGCCATCAAAAGAAAATGTAAAGAGCATTTAAAGATATATGGTTGATAGATCGATTTCGAGAACTGCATATCTTAATAAGGAAATTTCAAAACATGATAAACTGTGAAAATAAAAAGGTGACGATATTGGCAAATAATCGTTTTATGAAGCAAAACAAGTCGACATTTCTTAAGCTTAATAAACCCAACAAACTCTTATATAATCTGTTTATTTTTACTTATATTCAGAACCTACCACTGGTTAGTTAATTAATTACTTAACAAACTATTATACACTATTCCAACTCATTTGGTATTATACGCCTTTTGAACTGCAGAGAAGTTTGGGCAACTGCACGAGACGCTTCTAGCTCTAAGTTTGTGTTTGTTATATAAAGTTACTTTCAGGTGCTGTTCTGTGTTTTACAAAAACAAAGGAGGCTTGTAGGCAAAGCACCGCTAAAGGTTCTAGAAACATTTAATTTGTAAAACAGAATAGGCAGTTTCATGATCTACAATTACTGACCATTAAATGCATTCTATTGT
>VTPC01008216.1:0-18488 GCA_011009095.1 Ignelater luminosus
CCTGCGGAACGCCACTGTTTATCTTCATGTTTACTCGGTTACCATCTCTATCAGTTATTGTGATGCTGCGATCGTGCAGGTAGTCTAGAACAGTGTTTATGAGGTAAGGAGCGACCTTCCTCTTATCGATCTCCTTGACAATTTTTGTCCAATTGGCTGAATTAAAAGCGTTTTTGACGTCGATCGTCACCAGGGCACAAGTTGCCTTGGCTACTACTTCTTGCAGCGCGTCGACAGTTGACTTACCTTTGCGGAAGCCAAACTGCCTGTCAGAAAGGTTAGCTTTTTCTTCCAGTTCGTTTTCCAGGCGCCTCTTTATTATGTGTTCGAAGAGTTTCCCTAGTGTATTCAATAAGCACAACGGCCTATATGTCTGCTCGCTGCTGTCGGGTTTCGTTGGTTTTGGTAATAAAATTAACCTCGCCACTTTCCATTCCTTAGGGAACTTTCCTTCTTCTAGTAGTTTGTTGTAAATTTCGCTTATGATATCCGGGCCAGGAGCTTTTTTAGGTTTTAATTTGTTGCCCGCCTCGACGATTTCTTCGTTTGTTACTCGGGGCATTTCTCCCCCCTCTCGCCTTACCCATTGGGCATCGTCGTGTTTAGGAAACGGTTCGTAACACTTCGTTTCAATATCCTTTATAGGCATATTGTTGTTTAGTGGTTTTTTTAGGTGGCGGATAGCTATCTTGTAGCCGAGACCCCATTGGTCCTGGTTGATTTCGGCGCATAGCCGCTCCCAACACCGTTTCTTTGACTCTTCTCTTCTATTTTGAGCTTCTCCTCCAATTGTTCTTAGCTCATTTCCCCTGGCCTGTCGTTCTTTTTTCTTGCCCTGGTTAGGGCACGTCTCGAGGAGATGCAGTCTTTCCTGGTCTCGGCAAGTAGACCGTTCTCCGGTTATTTTTGGCTGTTCTCCTTATCGTTTTATCGCAGACTTTTCTATTAGTCTTGCGAGGGTTCTAAGGTCGTTAGGGCTATCTGTCATTATCTTGTTTCTAAGTATACTGGCCACCTTCTCAGCGTCCTTTTCTCTGTATTTTCACTTATTCATCTGCTGGGTTCGGATTTCTCTGGCCCCATGTATATCTATGTTTATGTATTTGTGGTCACTCATACTCAACTCTTCGTCTTCTACCTCCCATTTCCGAACCTTCCAGCACATGCTTACGTTTGCAAATGTGACGTCTATTATTGATTTTCTGTTTCCTATTTCGAAGGTTGGGATGTTGCCCTATTGTGTAACATCTTCTGTGTTCGAAAACTCTCTTTTGTCATCTGCCAAGATGTACAATTTAAGAAATGTGCCTTGGCCTTATTCTGATTTATTTAAACGTTTTGGAACCATCTGTAAATATAAACAGATCTGACGTAAAAGGCTATCGTTATATCCTTATTACAAATGGGCTTTCTCAAAACCAACCTTAACCGGTATGCAATCCTTTTTTGCACCAGGAAGAGACTTTTTGATTAATTATCTCACCAAGTACCGGAGGCCTGCCCAATACTGTTTGCTAATTTTCCCACAGAAGTATTTTCAAAGAAAAAGCAAATAAAACTTTTGCGATCATCATGGAAGTTTTTCACTTACAATTAGTTGTACCAAGACATGCAAAACTTTTGTAGCACTTAGCATGAGTTAATGATAGAGACAAACATGGGATGAAACTTCTCCCTATAAAAGTCAAGTTCTTAAGAAAAATGAAAGGTAAAGTAAAATGAGCCAGACGGATAAATTAATGAACAAGAGCAGAAATCAAGCCAGTAAAGAAAAAACAAGCACTACGATATTGAAAGACTAAATACCGAGATCAAATAATTTCTTGCTCTGCGATCCTTCATAATAACCATTGTGTGCAATGGAAGAACGACCACAGCGTATTTTGTATCAATATTTTGTGTTTAGATCTTTTGGTTTACTTACTTCTCTGTTTTAGCGAGATTATCTGTGTTCTTCTTCTTCTTCTTCGCGAGTAGGTCACTTTTCATCCCCAGCGAGTGAGTGTTTTTCCGTTGCTACGACCATACGTGTTGTTTTCTCTTTCTTTGTTGTTTCTCGAAACTCCGTGTTTGTGTGATATTCTTGATTGTATTTCAGTCCTGTAGGTCTGGCGATCCCAATTCTGTAAGGTCTTTTTCTGTTTGTTTGTACCATTTGGATCTAATAGTCTTGTTTTTCAGAAAAGAGTGAATTTGGTGTGTTAGCCTATTTGGGTCCATTCTTTCCAAGTGTCCTCTGAACCGGATTCGTCGCATGCGTATTGTATCTGTGATTCTAGATATGTGTTTGATTTCTGTGTTGGGTTTTGAATAATATATTCCGTCCTTAGTTCTTGATCCTAAGATATTTCTTGTTATTTTGCGTTCTTTTATTTCCAATCATTCTTTTAGTGTTTTGTGTTGGAGGTTGACACTCAACCTTCAGAGACACTCTCTGAAGCGTGAAGTGCTTCTAGTTTGACCACTGTTGTGTAATGTCCGATTTTACAGTTTTAGGAGAGGCATTTTTTGATCTAGGTATTTTCTGTTAATTGAAACGCGGTCTCTATTTTCTGGAGTTCTGACTCTATGGACTTTTTTTTGTTGTAGTTTTCGGTAATCCATTCACCGAGGTATTTAAATTCTTTAACACGGGAAACTTTGATATTACCAATTTTAAGTTCATATGGTGCTTTTTATATGTGTGTCATAAGTTTTGTTTTTTCGAAGAAGGATTCCTGGTCTATGCAATCATAAGCTTTTTCAAAATCAGCAAATGTGATAACACCTTGTGTTGGATCTGCTGTGGAAGTATTTCATCAAATCTTTCAGGTATATAATTTGTTCTGTGCAGGATGGTTCTTTTCTGAATCCACCTTGGTATTTGCCGAGTTGTGGATCCAATTGAGGTTCCGCACGATTGAAGAGCTTTAGAAGAATTTTGTACGTAACTAAAGAAGAACGATTCTGCGATAGTTTTTTGGGTCTGTTTTATTTTCTTTTTTATGTAATGGGTGTATCATCGCCGTTCTTTTATTTCGGAAGTTACTTTATACAGGGTGGTCCAAGATTCCGCTCTAGTAAGATAATAGCTTTATGTTAGGAAATAGAAACAGATTGAGAGCAGAAAGCAACATAGTGCCTTTGGAAGCATAACCTAAAAATATTTTGAATTATACAGGGTGTTCGATTTGTTTGTGGCGGCATCTTTAACAAAGTCATTTGTAACACAATTGATGTAGCAACTCGTGTTTGACACGATGATCAAACCGTATCTTCGTATCCTGTTTAGTTCCAGAAATATTTCAAAATTTCTAAAACAATGTAAAACTAAATTTTTTTTTGAAAATATTAAATATTTAGAAAACGGCGCAATTTAGACCAAACATGTGGTTAATAAGAATGAATCAAAATGCAATAGGGAATTTAAAAATGAAGTAATATACAGGGTGTTCTATTTGAAAAAATAAAGTAATATGCTGCCACAAACAAATCGAACACCCTGTATAATTCAAAATATTTTTAGGTGATGCTTCCAAAGGCACTATGTTGCTTTCTGTTTTCAATTTGTTTTTATTTCCTAACATAAAGCTATTATCTTACTAGAGCGGAATCTTGGACCACCCTGTATACTTCACCATGATTGGTACATGACAAGACGCAATTGCCTGATCAATATGTAGATCTTACATTCACTAACGAAAATAGTCTTATGGACGGGAATAACTGTGAGATGGTATGAAGAATATCTTTGCTACAAAGGCAGCATTTTAGATAATAACACCGAAGCTGCAGTAAATTAAAATACAAAATATCGAGAAACGCAATTTTTCTTAGAATTTATCTTCATGAAACTTTAAAAAAGTAACAACTTAACGAAGATGTATAATTAAATTAATCCAGGTTCATCAGAGATTGCAAACAAAAATAAACATTTATTCGGGTTTTTCCTAGCTACATTCCTGTAAACTAAATAAATGAATAATCAACTTTGTTTAATATTATGTTGGCCTTCCATAATAAAACATCTTCAGCCATCATTCTAATAATTTAATAGAGATACACATTAATATGTTTATAATGTTTCAATTTAGATTTTACTGCGTAAAACTTCTAAAAGGAAAGTATAATTTCTATTTTAAAACTGCAATTTCTTATGGCAATTATTTGCATTGTTTTGCAAAGGCCTTTAAAACATAATAATTGTTATTACCCTTCCAGCATTGTACTACGTGTTAATTAGGTGATAAGATTTATAATAAACTGCGAAAAAAGATTAGCCATTTAACAAAGCCTTGACCAAAATTTATTAATGTCTGGATCATTTATATCAACGTCCAACTAACTAATATAAAAAAGCGGCACCTAAAAACAATTGAAAACGCCGAATGAAGGTTATTTTTATGTAATAATAAGAAAGAGTAGAAATAACGAAACAAAATTTTATCGTTATTAGAATCTTGACAAGTAAGCGGCTTATCGTATTTTCTGAGTTGACCCAATCCTTAAAAAGAAAGCTTTTGTAATGTTTTTGTTAACTCCCGGAGCCTTTTGGAAGGATTGCACGATGTTTTTTATCTCGTTCGTGTGTATTCATGTGTGTCACTTATAATATTTTGTGTGGTAATCTTTTTTGCTATTTATATATTTTTTTTTAAATTGGATTACTCCTAACTAGAATCAATCAATACTGTTAGCGAATCTTCTTTGCTTTTGAAAATGTATCATTTTCTGAAACTAATTTAATAATAGTGAAGAACCTTTTCAGTTTGTCGGTATTGTTTTATTAAGTAGGTCGAAGTGAACCGATTAGTTTAATAATGCAAAGAAACCGAAAACGCTACAGGCTGTAAAGATATAATGCAATTGTTACCTATATAGAGTTATTGATTAAAGGTTTTTAATTAATATTGAAAATGTGGTTCCTAACTAGAGCGCTGAACTATATTATCAGACTCGAACTTTACTCTTGTTGGAGCTTGCCATGAATGAATTAGAATTTCTGGAATAAGAGACAACAAGGTGGAAATCACCGATGCGGTTAGTCCACACTGAAGTTCTCCAGTTCAATATTTTTGAAAAGAAACTTCAGGTTTATATCACCATCAAGAAGCTAGCGCATAAGTTAAGGTTGTCAGATTTTGTCTTACACTAACACTTTGAGATACTTTATGGTCTTTTAAAAATTCATAAAAGCGATATTTCCTTTTGTCCCATACCTTGCATTTGCAAAATGACCAATTTTTATTATTTAGATCTCTATACTAAAAGGAAATCTTAGAAATAACACACATTAAGATTTCCACAGACACTGTAGCAGTTCCTGAAGAATTCGTGATGGACTGATGGTAACATCGCTTCTTAAGATTAACAACCGCAAACACAACCTGCAAAAACCTAAAGCTGCTCGTCTTTTTCAAAGCAGGCAGGTTAGAAATTGTCAAACATACGGAAGGGCATGTTTAAATCTTGCGTCGGCATTTGTCTTCTGTTTGGTTCCAGAAAGTCTTCAGTAACCTAAAGCAATAGAGGCCATTGGGAGAATATTTTAAGTTCCAAAGAGCTTGACTCAGAGCAACCAGTTTATCGACTCAAAACCCTCCAGTTGTCAGAAATGCAAAATCAAGACATCAAAACTTTTTTTGTTTTTTATACATTCAGACATATGAGATTTTTTTATATTTACCAATAATGATATACTGCTGTCTAGTGGCTCAGAAAGAGTTTCTTGTCCAAATCGGAAATTTTCAAGTCTGTGACTAGCAGGTCCTATTTTCATTCTCGTTGCCATGGAGTCCAAACTTTTACGCAAAGTTAGATCTTCTTCTTATACCGAACTTTTTTGTAATAATTAACCTTAGTATACTTACCAAGTCTAGCTCTAGTTGGAAGCTTTGGGCATGAGTTAGTAGTGAAAACAATAAACGGTAACGCCGAGTTTACTCACTATTATCACATTTAATTTGTTTTCTTTGTAAGAACAACTGAGTGTCGAAAAGGGAGAAAGAGAGTTTTCAGATCTGGAGATCATAAGTTTGACAAATTTCTAAAAAAGGTTTTACTTTGAACATTGAGAAATGAAGTCTTAATTTATAAAAATGAATGTTTTTGTAAATTTGCATTTAAAAAATAAGTTCCATTCGTTTTTGGTTTTACTGTTTATTCTTCTTATTTCTCCTTTACATTCTTGTTGTATACTTCGAGGATTTTATTTATTAGAAAATCATCGAGAAACATTTAGATTATTTTAATCGTACAAAACGTACGTGTAGAATTTACAAACGCGTTGCAAATTGCACTGAGGCATTTATAAAGATGAATTTTCATGATGTCATTAAATGTGTGAAAACTCTTTGAAAAACGTGCAATGTTTAGGAAACACACTGCAAATTGCTCCAAACATTTGTAGACACTAAACAACCATGATACGTATCATTATCCGAAATTATTGATTACGTCGCACCATTAGAATCGTAGAGAAATCTTTACATAATTCTTAGCATTACCCTGACTGTTCAGAGATTAGTGTTGAATTTACAGAATTATTAAGTTGCAAATCGAATTTAGGAACTTATAGATATGGGTTTTTATAATCTTATTAAATGTCTGAAACGCTGAGAATTTGAAAAAAACGCTGAAGATCTGCTCTAAACAGATAGATAACCAACCAAAATCATTTTGTAACTTTTTCTCAATTCTTTTGGAAAATATTGAAAGATCATAAAACAGTTATCTTGCAGTATCAGAAATATCTTTTCGTGGGTCTTTTACTGAAAAGACTAGTGGCGTAGATCTTCTATATAATTTTACAACTTTGCCAAAGAAGTAAAAGACTGCAATCTTTTCACAGTTCTAAATGTGTAATAACACTAGAAACTGAAAATCAAAGCAAAGGCGTTCTGGATATGTATTTGTAAAAAGAAAAACTTTATTTTTAGACGTCCTACCGTTCTCTTGCAGTTATCAAGAGGTGCGAGGATAAATCAAATATAAACCGGAACTGTTGTTTTATAATTTATTGAAGCATAATAAAAATACATACTCGCAATATTATTTCTCTATATAATTTCCACTTTTGGAAACACATTTTTCCCAACGTACAGGTGGCTTTTTGATCGTAAAATAAAAATGAGCGTGACGTCAACCAATTGCCCACGAACGTTTCAACAGTAGCATCGTCTTTAAATTTTTGTCCTCCAAGTGCTTCTTTTATTGACCCAAAAAAATGATAATCGCAGAGCGATAAGTCCAGACTGTATGGAGAATGCTCCAGTGTAGTCCAAAATAAAAATGCAATTGTTTCTTGAGTTTAAGCCGCGATATAGGAGCGAGCGTTGTCGTGAAGCAGCATGTCGTCTCGGATTGGAAATTGACGTCTTTTTTGACGATATGCGACTTTTGCTTTGTCTAAAAGTTGGTGGTAGTACATAGAGTTCACAGTACGATGTTCATCAAGAAAAGCAACATGCAATAATCTTTTGAAATTAAGAAATACTGTAGTCAGAACTTTCCAGTTCACAGTCGAGTTTTGGCTTTGATGGGTGCAGTTTCTACCGTTTTTTCGCCATTTCATACTTGCCTGTTTTGATTCTGGGATGTAATGGTTCATCTCAGGTAATGATTCCATGCAAAAGATATTCTCCTTCAGCTTGTTAGCAGCTTAACAACCGCTGGCACAGCTCTAACCTATGCAGTTTCTGACCTTCGGTTAGAAGACAAGGGACCCATCGTGCTGCCACTGTTTTAAATCCAAGATTGTCAGTAATAATTGCCTGAACACTGCCGTAGCTTATTCCGATCTCAGAGGCAATTTCTGCAACTCTTAATCTACGGCCGTTCTCGACAAAGCGATGAATCATGAAAATGTTTTCAGCAGTAACACTGGTCCTTGGACGACGTTAATGACCTTCATTGTCAACTGCTTCTCGTCCTTCCGAAAACTGCTTATGTCAATCGTGCACTTGAGACTTCTTAAGTGTGTTGTCCTTGAACTGTGCCTGAAGTCTTCTTAAGATTTTGGATGGTTTCACATTCTTTACAGTGAAAAATTTAATAATACGTTAATTTAATTAATTTAAAATAATTAATTTCTTTATTTAATTGAAATTACAATTCCACATTGTCTCTCTTAAGGTAATTGCCTTAGAAAGCCGACAATTTGTCCATTCCTCATAGCAGTGCTAGAACTCTGATACTGAAATTGCTTTCAGCTAGTCAATTACGACAGTTTTAATGTCTTCTAGTGTCCCAAAATGACGTCCTTTGAGGTGATGTTTCAATCTTGGGAAGAGAAAAAAGTCACAAGGACTTAAGTTGGAGGAATAAAGGGACTGAGGAGTCACAGGGATATCTTTGTTTATCAAAGACTCGTTAATTGAAAATGCAGTGTGACAAGGAGCATTATTGTGATGCAGCACCCAGTTGTTCTTGATGCTTGGTGTCACAGGCATGACCCTTTTTCGAAATCTTTCAAGAACTTCTCGGTAAACTTGTTGGTTTACCGTTTGGCCTTGAGGCACAAACTCTTTATTAAAAAAAAATCGAAAAAGCAAATCAGCATGGTTTTGATCTTCGACTAGCTCGTTCTTGCTTTTTCTTGCCTTGGTGAGCTTGAAGTATGCCATTCCTGGTTCTGGCGCTTCGTTTCCGGGTCGTACTGATAGACCAAAGACTAGTCAGCAGTAATGACACGTTCCAGAAAATGATATTCATTTTTAATCCGCTCCAAAAGTCAAGGCACGTGTCCCTCCTGTTGTCCTTTTTGTTCTATTTTCACGCAGATTTTCCTCATCCCCAATTTATTGGTCAAAATCTCGTCAACGGTGGTGTGAGTCAAATTCAACTGTTTAATTCTGACTGTCAAGCGACGATTGGAACGCATAAGACCCCGAATTCTGGCAATATTTTCGCCAGTTCTTGCAGCTGCAGGCTGCGTGGTTAATCTTCAATCTGTTCTCTTCGTTCTGAGAATGGCTTAAACCACCTGAAAACCTGGGATTTTGACAAAACAGTTTCCATATGCCTGTTGTAGTTTTCCAAAAGTTCTTGTAGTACAGTGATCAAGTCTGAAGCAAAAACTGGTAGCACAACATTGCTCGAAATTGATATCATTCATTTTCAGAACTCAATAGAAATTTTGTAATAAAACATCAAAAATCTCGAACAATGCAACTTGATTTATTTTAAGTAACACAGAAGTGTGTCATAATTTAAATAGAAAATGTAAAATATGTTATCAATAATAAATGTTGTAAGTAAATCTCAAGAGCCTTGTCCACCTTTGTGTGACACAATCAATAATGAGCTAATTAACATAATCTCCTAAAAATTGAAGAAGAATTCTAAATAAATCATTCATAATAAACACTTAATTCCTGCCTGTATTAGATTTTGGCAAGTCCAAGATCACTTTTAATCAAAAATCTCTTCATAAGATTATTAACAAATTCTGGAAGTTAATACTCAATCATCATTATAAACAATTTTCTTACAGGAAAGGAATTTTTTTAATCGTTCACTTTGTCTATTTAGGCAAGGATACTTTTTCAGAAAGCATTAAAATAGTGACAATTACATAAATTTATTTACTGATGGTGCAATCCATCTCCAAACACATTATATCAAGGGGTTTTAAATTTAGCTGTATTCCACAAAAGAAATTGTAATCAAGTAATTTTTGTGTTTTCTTTTCGTATCATCAAACGAAGGTAAATTCGTCTAGACTTTTAAAAGCATGTTAGAGGAAAAAACGTACCTTCTGGCAATCTCATTAAATAAATTCTGCTGGTAATACGTAGACCTTCATATAATATAAATTTCACTCAATAATATTATCAAACAACGTAATATTCGTGATCCTAACACTTTCACTAATACCCGAAGGCATGAGGAAGTAACCATTCATATTATTTAAAACCAAATTGTTTTATTACATATTAGTACTGTGTAAGTATGGATTGTTTCAATCCTCTTACCGCAACATTTAATTATATAGTTTGGAGCGAAAATAGTGTTAGACTATTGTTATAACGTAGGATACGTAAAAAATTCAAGGTTTCAAACATATAATAAAAAATCTGATGCGTGACAATGAAATAAATAAAGTGTAAAAATTGCACGGACGTAAAATTTATTTCGTGAATAAAAAAAAGTGGCCTTTAACTTTTACTTTTTTGATTTATTTTTTATGTTAGGCGATTAAACTATAAAGTTTTATTAAACAAAAAAGCAAATTCAATTTTCTCTTTTTAGACGAAAAGCAAAAATACAGCATAAATAATTTAACCTCTAGTAGTACACAGAAGCAAAAAAATTACAAAAAAAAATAGGAATTCCGGACGTTCGTAACATTGCTGTGGGTTGCGGATTTTAGCAGTTAATTAAGGTTTACGTAAATAAAAACAAAAAACAAACAAAATTACGAGATTGGAAATAAAACTAGCTCTGAGTGTATTTTCTGTCGGATTTTTAAAACCGCATAAGAAAAATGCATCTTTGTGTACATTATTTATGATTCTGTTTGTGTGGGAAAAAGAGTGAAAAAGTAAAAATTGACGCAACACGTTCATGCAGTGCAATATATTGCATTGCCAGATCATATAATAGGTGTACCTATTCATCTCAATATGGCGTGATTTATTCACGCTCGAAGGAATATGAATATAAATTTTAAAGCTAGCAACAGTTTGAACAGGGGGAATTGGTAAACAATGAAATGAGCTCTTAGCACTTTTAAATTATATTGAACATCTAATTAGACCTTCAAGATAGAAAATATTGCCGAGAGGGTAACATCAACGTTGTTTGTTTTATTATTTTATTTGATTAACGTTGCAAGAAAATATAATAGGAGAAGAGAAAACTAAGCCGGCGGCGCGGCGTTGAGCTTTCAAGGGAAAAAAACGTTATCAGAATAAGATATTTTTGCAGCAGTTAGATGGGTAAATGGAACACAATCTGTTTTCAAGTTTTCTTTTAGTTTAGTGGCAACAAATAACTAAAATTAACTTTTTTAATCAATTATGAATGGAATATGCTTGAAATAAAAATGACAACGTTTAAATTTGTCAATGTCTAATGGCACGACGTAATTCATACTAATTTCGAACTAATAATCTGTTGGTTTGCTTAAGAGTGGATCCCTACCTTTTTCCCAAACTTTTCAGCGTTTTTCCTAGAATATTCAAGTGCTTAAAAACATTATGGAGAAAATCCATATCCGTTAGTCCCTAAATCCGATTTTCTACTACATATGTTGTGAACGAATTCTAGATGTACTTTTAGGATAATCAGCCTAGCGCTGTAGATTATCTAAAGATTCTTTTGCATTTCGAATGGAATGACGTAATTCATAAATTCGAACTAATGCTTTGTTAGTTATTTAATGTCTAAGAGTGTTTAGATGAGATTTCCAGTGTTGTGCCCACAATGTTCACAACCTAAATCTGTAAGGCCCTCAGTTCGATTTGCAACTTTACAATTTTGTACATTATTATTATTATTATATCGAGTTAGAATGTTTTTCGACGTTTTTCGATGTTGTTCCATTGGTCATCTGTAAGATTTTTCTCACTCATGGATTTCCCAATTTCTTCTATTCATGTTTTCTTTGGTTTTCCCCTTCCGTCTTACTGGAGGTATCCAATTTAACACCTGTTTTGGTATCCTCTGCTCTTCCATCCTTTGGACATGGCTGTAGCATATTAATTGTTTTCTGTGTATGTCATTTTCAATTGTTTCTTCTATACCAACGCGTTCTCTAATCACTTCATTTCTTATTCTCTCTCTCCGTGAGATTCTCATCAGGCGTCTCATCGCATCCATTTCTGCGGCCTCTATTTTCCTTCTAATAGGTTCTGTTATTCGCCAAGTTTCGCTCCCATAAATCAATGTGCTTTCAACTAGAGTCTCATGTAGTACGAGGGTGGTCTGAAAAGTTTCCGACCTAACAAAGATACAAGACATTTTTTCGGAAAATTTTTTTTTATTTTTCAACATAGTCTCCTTGTAACTCTACACACTTCTCCCAGCGATGCTCCCATCTCTGTAACCCGTCCAAATAGTACTCGGCATTTTTCTCTGCAAAATAATTGTTCACGAAGGTGATTGCCTCTTCATTTGACGAAAATCTTTGTCCTCCGAGCGCAATTTTTAGATGAGGGAACAAAAAGAAGTCGCTTGGGGCTAGATCTGGTGAGTAAGGCGGATGGTCAAGCAGTTCAAACCGTAATTCGTGGATTTTCGCCATGGCAACCGCTGAGGTGTGAGACGGTGCGTTGTCTTGGTGAAACAGGATTTTCTTTTTCTGCAAATGTGGCCGTTTTTTCGCAAGTTCTGCTTTCAGCTTGTCAAGTAATGATGCATAGTATGCTCCTGTAATGGTTTTTCCTTTTTGAAGATAATCGATTAAAATATGTAACTCCATGACTACCCCAAAAAACAGTCGCCATCACTTTCCCAGCCGAAAAAACAGTTTTTGCTTTTTTTGGAGCCGGTTCTCCCTTTGCAGTCCACTGTTTGGACTGTATTTTTGTTACGGGCGTATAATGGTGTATCCAAGTTTTATCTACAGTAATTAATCGGCACCAAAACTCGGATTTATTTCGCCTAAATTGTGCCAAAAGAGCGTTGGAAATATTCATTCGAACACGTTTTTGGTCTAACGTGAGCAAACGCGGCACCCAACGCGCGGACAGCTTTCTCATGCCTAAATGTTGATTTAATATGTGACAAACACGTTATTTTGACATGTTCATAACCTCTGCTATCTCTCTCACTTTAATTCGGCGGTCGTCTAGCACCATTTGGTGAATTTTGGCGATGTTTTCGTCGGTAGTTGCAGTTTTTTAACGTCCCGAACGTTCATCGTCTCCCAAGCTCTTACGGCCACGTTTAAATTTAGCAGCCCAAAATCTCACTGTGGTAAATGATGGTGCAGAGTCCCCATACACAGAATCCAACTCATCTTTTATTTGCGAAGGCGTATTGCCTTTCAAAAACAAATATTTAATGACAGCTCGATACTCGATTTTGTCCATTTTCACAAAAAAACTCACATCAACTCACTCAAACGACTGTTACATAAAAACTGCGCGTCCAAAATGGCTGACACTTTGGTGAGTAACTGTCAACAGATGAACAACGAAATTCAGTAGCTTTTATTTACGAGTGCTGCCATCTTCACGTTGAGGTCGGAAACTTTTCAGACCACCCTCGTATATTGTACTTTCTTCTCTTTGAGATGTCTTTACTCTACAAAATTCCATTCAGACATGAAATAGCTCTTCTTCTTTGATGAATATGGTTCCCAAATCTTTATACTCATCACGCAGTTCTATTTCTTTGTTGTCGTCTATTACGAGATTTTCTGGTTCTGTTCTAATACATAAGTACTTAGTCTTCTCTGCATTCACCACAAGTCCCCATTTATGGAATTCCTCGATTAATTTTCTTACCATATATTCCATGTCTTCCCTGTTCGCTATTATAAGTTGATTGTCCGCGAACTGTAGTGTGTACATTTATCATTTATTTCTATTCCCATTCTGTTATATTTTACTTTCCATTGGTGTAATGCCTTGGCTACATAAATTTTAAAAAGGGTTGAGATACACAACATCCTTCTTTTAGGCTCTTCGTTACAGGAAATGAATCGGAAACGTATTTGCCCACTTTTATTTTGAACTTCGATCCCTGACATAAAACTTTGTAAAACTTTGATGATCGTGTGGTTTATATTAGATTCTTGGAGTACTGTCCACAATTTCTTTAAAGGTATTGTATCGTATGCCTTTTGGAGGTCAATAAAGGTTAGATGTACTTCTTGATTTGTTACACTCTTCTTTTCTATTATCTGTTTCAAACAAACTACGTTTGTCAGTATATAAAACCAGATTGTTCAACTTCTTCGTAACTGCTGCACTCTTGTTCGATTAAATCTCTTAATATTTTTCCATATAACCGACTCGTGCTGCTAGTAATGGAAATTCCCCGGTAATTGTTGGGATCCTTTCTGTTTCCTTTTTTGGTGAATTGATGAAATGTACGCTGTTTTTCATTGCTCAGGGACAGAATGGCCTTTCAAACATTGATTAAAAATTCTGGTCATAATTTTGAAGAGCTACTCTGTCTCACATTTTATCAGTTCTGCAAGTATACCTTCCGGGTCACAAGCTCTGTTATCTTTTAACGCTTTGACAGCTGTTTAACGGCGTCTTCTGTAACTGTCACTTTTTCTTCTTAAATTTGCATGCATTCTGCACCAGGTATTTTATACTCATTTGTGTCTTATGATAATAATGTGTTGTAATGTCTCATCATTCCTTTTGTGATATTATTTGTATTGGCATTCTTTCCCTTCTTTCCGTTGTGATTGCTTTTATTGTTTTCCATGCTTCTGTACTACTTCTTCCTTCTATATATTTACGTGTTGATTTCCTGACATTTTTCATCTCACATATTATTTTTTGCAGCCGTTACAGTTCTTGTAGCTTCATTTTTCTTTTCAACATATCTCATTTTGTCTTCTTCTGTTCTTGAGTTAATCCATTTGTGGTATGTCCTTTTCTTTTCTTCTCTTGATATTTCCATTTCCTCTGTTCACCACAACTTATTGCTCTTCTTATTTCCTTTTGCTTCGAGTACTTTTTTGCCGCTGTATGGATGTTTTCACATATGTATGTTCTTATATTTCTCATGAAATGATAGGTTTAAGTCGCCAATCAATTTTTCATCTAGTCTTTTCTGGTATAGATATTTCACACTATCTTGTGCTAGGCTGTTTAATTTATACCTCTCTTCTTTTACTTCTTCTGTACCCTGTTCATCACTTTTTTATGTATGGGAAGAATATTTTAGCTCTTACTAAGTAGTGATCCGAGTCATATATTGTCCCTCTTAATGTTCGTGCGTCATTAATTTTACATAATACATTATCGATTTTATATTCCTTGTCGGCTGAATTCAGGTGTATTGATGAATTATCTTATGCTGAAAGAATTCATTTTTTTAATTGCAATTTATTATATTCGCATATATCAACTAGGCTTGTACCATTATCATCCTTGACCTTCTCCATATGGGTCTATGATATTATTATGTACTTTCTTCCCGGTTCGTCCATTAAAATCACCCAGTAAGAATATCTCTCGAGTGTTAGCTACTCATCATTTGACGGGGCGTAACCACCTTTGATAGTTATTTTCTTATGCATCCATATTAAGTTTTCATCAATATTTTCCCAATCCGTTATGTACCTATTTAATTTTCTTTTTACTAATACAGAGATTCCTCTTTTCACTCGTTGGTCTTTGGGTACTCTACTGTAAAAGTAGATAAAATTTCCGAACCATCACTCTTCCTTTCAGTAAGTACGATCAAGTCCAGTTTCAAGTTTTCTAAGTCAGTTTCAAGTTTTCTAAGTCTGTTTCAATGAGTTTACTTTTATTTCTCAACCCCTATATATTCCATGTTCCAATTTGTATAATCCGTTTTTGTTTTCCAGTAGATCCGTTCATTGTTCCGAAACTTGGTTTAGGCGTTTCAGCAGATGATTTTTTACATAGCGTATGGAGCTAGCCCACCGCTATAACCCTCCTCCTTTATCCGGGCTTGGGACTGTCAATGGTATTGAAGTCAGTATCTGAGCTACTCTATTCACCCAGACGACAAGCGGAGTTTTGCACATTCTAGACGTAATTTTTTTAGAAGCTATAGTTTTTGGTTGTTGATTTATGATGTATGTCAAGTAAACATTGAATGATTTTGAATTAATATTTTGGAGTCATAATTGGAAAGCACAAGAACATATTTTTAATTAAACTAAGAAAGCTCAACAATTGGTGACCCCCAACAGGAGATTCTTAAATAATAACAAGATTCAGCTAAACAGCGTAGATAAACAATATGAAAATAAACATTGACAAATCCAAATGCCTAACTGTTTCAAACCTAAAGAGCTTTCACGTTGTAAGTTGAAAGTAAACAATAAAGAAGCAGAAGAAGTAACAAGAACAAGTAATAAGGAATGGGACGAACGTGTTCATAGTCTTGTATAGTGTATATTATTGTTATTTGATTTAGAAAGCAAACTGAATCCATCCGGAAAGCCGGTTACCTTCAGTTTTCTTACTTCGTAGTTTAATGTTGTAATACTGTCGTTAACCCAAGACTTAGTAGGACATCCGTCTTTGTAAAGTTTTATATAAATAAACGAACTTTATGTTTGGATAATCTTCTTGATGCTGTTTTCCATTTTATATTTATAACCTATTGGTTTTAGAATTTTCTATAATAATAACCATGAACAGTGTAATTTATACTTTCTTTAGCAAATTTTAATAATTTATCTAATTGAAGTATTCCCCTCCTCGTTTATAATCATGGACCCTTCACATAAAAAGTGATTATTATAGAACAGAGATTTTGACTTGTGGATGACATTAACTCTTGGCTATAGTATTAAACACGTGAACTACACAACGAACAGTAGCTCTAGATACCTAAAGACCAGTGAAGATAAACTTTACCCAAAAGATTACAAAAAAAGTGCCTGCTAATTCTTCTTCCAGCTTACGACTACTTAATGAAGGCGCTAAGTTTTTTAATCCAGCTAAGAATTTTATTAGGACTTTTTTCAATTTGGAATCTAATACGTCTCTTACTTGGAGCGGTTTAATTTTAATTTCAAACGTAAGTTGACAGCTACCGTCGTCCTTCAGTATTGCCATAATACTACAAGTTACACTGTTATAGAAAAATGTTGTATTCATCAACATAATTCAACAGGTAGTATATTTTTAAATAAAAAACGAACTGTACAATAAGAAGTTATTCTCAAAGTTTGGAATAGAGGAAAACATCAGGTAACCAAGTATATGATTAATTAAAGAACGCTTTAGTTCAAGGTCATACATCAGCAGGAAAAAAGAAGCTCCTTTCGAATAATCATGTGATCGTTACAGGTCTGGAGATTTTAGCAGGTTTGTCGTTGGTAAAGATTTAGCAAAACAGCTGCGGATGAAAAAGTTGTCTAAAGCTATAGATATTGGACTTGTTGCTTTAGCTTAAAACAAATATTAATAATTTATCTGATACAGCTTATAAAATATGGGATATTTCGCCAACTCCAATATTATTGCTTTTCGAAAAAACGGATAACGATCAAAATATAATATTCTAAGCTCAATCGTGGCTGTAAGTTGCATATATTTATGATGATATTAAAAGTGAGATAGCAGAACTTAAAGGGAATAATTTCTGAAGATGCATTTGCAAAGATCACGTACAAGAGATAGTTCGATTTGCAAATGCAGATAACGCAGCAATAATGGCTCTCTAGAAGTCGCTATCACGAAAATGAACTCTTGGCACAAAGCAATCTGCAATCAACCTTGTCAATTTAAGAAGAATCGTAACACTATACTGATACAAAAAAAAACGAGTAATTTGTACTGCTTCTGCAGCAACCAGCAGACAGTTTTTACCATCGAGCCTCTTATTTATTACAGATACAAACAACAGCTTGCAGTTTCTTGTCACTTAAGAACTCCAAAATTAACACTTGCGAATCAAAATCATTAAAACCTTATTGAGGTTTAAAACGCGATTTCACATATCTTTTTATTTTGGCAGATATCAGCGACCTTTATTGGTGCTGGTTTCCTTTCAAAATTTAGTTTAATGGTTCGCAATAGCAAAAAGTTAGTACCCATTCTTGCAATTTATGCTTTAGCAACTAATATAAATATACCCACACCCAAAGTATTTTCTATAGAAAAATAAATAAATCTCTATCTTTCACTGCACTACCAAATTATAATTTACCAGTCAAGCATAATATTCAACACCACAGTATCACCAACGGTCAATTACCTTTTTTTGTAATCCTCGGAGACTTGAGCCTGTTAAATATAAAATACCTAGCTAAAATGGAATTTGAATACATAGCAGAGATTGGAATTTGTAGGCCATCATCAACTTGGATCACATTCTCACTTCCCATGGTTGTCAAAAAGGACAGAAATGGTTGACATTATGTGACGATTACAGAAGACTAAATACACAAACGATCCCTGACAGGCGTCCAATTTCCAAAATTGCAAGATATTTTCTAAATTGGACTTAGTTTACGCATACTATCAAATTCCAGTTGCGTGAAAGGACATACACAAACCGCCATCATTACTCCTTTTGGCTTGTTTAAATTCACACACATGCCTTTTGGTTTAAGAAACATTGGACAAACAAACTTTCCAAAGATTTATTGATAAAGTTCTATTCAAACTAGATTTTTGTTGATCTTGATGATAAACTAAGCGCAAGTAAAAGTGAAGACAAACATCAGAAACACTTGGAAATTGTTTTCCAACGCTTACACAATGTTGGTTTGAGTATGGAGCCATCAAGATGTATTTTTGACATGCCGATGCCGTCTCCATTTGCAGTAGTCTGCTACTAATTCTAAAGCAGACAATTTTTACGCACACTTACCTTATTTGTCTCACCCTCCT
>VTPC01008216.1:31956-59084 GCA_011009095.1 Ignelater luminosus
ATCTATTGTATACTTCGGGAACCACTCGAAATGACGTATAAGAGAAAAAATGTTTTTTTACGTCTTTCCGTACATTTTTTTGGAAATTTTCTTTTATACAAACCTTCTCCTGATAATAACAAACACAACAAAAAAAGAATTATCCAATTTGGTTCAGTCGTTGTGAAGTGATACGCCTTCATACATTTATGCGATTCATTTTTATTTATATAGATAGATAGAAGATTGAGGTTACAGTGACGTTTCTCGTACCAACCTAATTTAATTGCATTTTGGCGGGACGTTTGAAAAATTCAAACATAACCTACTGATTATGAGAACTGCTTAATATTGTTAAATGGGGAGCATTAAAAAGCTATTATTGAAAGGGCATATAAGAGCCATTTTAAGAATTCTCTTTGGTGCTCAGTCCTTTAGTTCGATTTCGATATCTTCCTAAAATTCAATTGCGAATCTCATTAAGAAACGCCTATTGGATTGAATTCAACCACGAGACAATGTGGGTACAATGTATGATGGCCCCCAGAGAAACGCTCCTGCTCCTAGTACTTCAATGCACCATCGTAGTGTTCCAAGAACTTTTCTCCTTTTCACCGAGTTTTTTCTTCATTTTCTCAATTTTGATCGTTTTCCGTTCTTGTCTGGATTGAAAATCTTTGAAAAACAGAAACTGCAAAGAAATTCGTTGCCCAATATATACGAAATTAAAGAAGCAAAAGAGTAATAGGCACTATTAGATGATAATGTTAGAAGATTTTCCATGGAAGAAAATAAAATTCAAAAAGAGTTTAAAGAAAGTTTTTCTGAGGTTACGAAATTGTTACATATTAAGTGATCAAGGTTTCCTTTATGGTAGTAGGGTTTGCACTAGGTTACCAAGCCATTTCACTACACTGCACTATTGATCTAATAATCTCCGTTTAGAATCAGTAAATTAATTAATAATCTCTTAGCTACTGTTCAACGCAGTTATCAAAAAGTTACCTGGCTACAACATTAATCAACATGCCTAGAGCACCTAACCTCATGCGCAAGCATCAGCCGCTAGATACTTCAAGAGACTGTCCATTATTAGACACCGTAAGTGAAGAAATAAACAACTTCCTTGTACCCTTTATAGTCTTCTAAGGCAACCTCGACATTTCTTTCTTCTAGCACCAATTTTAGCCAGTCGACTAAGGTATTTAGGAATCATTTCCTTAGACTGCAAAGCTTAGAGAATTGTAGCCGTTTTGATTCTATTAAATGCTTCTTCCATGTCAAAAACATCATAAGGGCCACTCCTTTGTAGTGGAAGACCTTTTCTACTGCATCCTTTCCGGTATTTAGTGCGGTTTTCATCGATCTACCATGCCATGCCAAAGAAATATGTAGTCTGTCAACAATACGTTTCCAACATTTAAAAAAAGAAAGACCTGAAATATTTGACAGCCGCCTAGACTTTCTCCTCTACTTTAGAAATAAAGACCACCCTAGCCAGTCTATAACTAGTAGGAGTCCAAATTACAGATTTGTCTATAAATAGCGAAAACCTTGTACCAAAAGTGTCTGTTATCCTGTTAGACCTTTACGTGTTACTTTTTGAGATGGGGACTGGTCAAGCTCCTCTAACTAGATTTTAGCCTCTCACTGTTTGATGAAATACTTTTAGCTTTGCTGGATCACTACTGAATTGAATTTGAAGGTACTAGACTAAGATATTTTGTTTTTATATTTTTCAGAATAATTTTCTTGTGATATCTCGCAGATATTTTAATAAATTCAGTTTAAGAAATGGAAGTGAGAAAGAAAATTAAAAGTTAGAGAGTCACAATGGGTTTTTTAATAGAGCCCTCGAGAATTATTCAAATTGTTTTTATTTAAAATAATTATATTCGACATCTTGTACACCTATGATGTCCCCAGTATTTCTGTCTGAAAATATGAGCACTTTTACGCTGTCGTACGTCCTTTGAATTATTGTTCTAATTCACGAACTTTTATTTTTTTCTTGTTTTGGTTCCAAAAAGAAACATGCAAAAATGATTTTCCCATTTCACTTTTTGCCATTCTATTCAAGTGTAAAAGAGGGAATAATAAGGGAAACCGACAAAGGGACTGGATTCGGAAGTTTTCCATATCAAAGATTCCCCTTAAGTGGAAGTTTTGTGAAGCGGAGCGGTTAAAATGCGCTTTAAAACTAAAAGACGTTCTCATTAGATTATCTCTCTGCTTACTATGTTAGATGACAGGACCATTTACAATTAATCATTTTAAACTTAGATTCTAAACATATTTTTGGGATTACTCGAAACGTTAGAGAATTGCGGAATAAATCAAATCCGGGTGCCCGCAATGAATGAAAATGAATTCTCTCTCATCTTCTCTTCTCACATTATCGAATGAAAATGGTCGACAAAAAGGTTTGATCTTTTAACACATTTAAGCTTTCTATTTTGAGAAAACAAACAAACTGGCGAATAAAACGCGCGAGGGATAAAATTTTTGAATGAATGCATCTGCTGATCTAAATGTAGAAGAGATTTTTAGTGTGCAAGCCTAACGTTGAGTGGAGTTTTATTCTACAAAATAAACAGGCACGTCAGAGCCCGACTTTGTTTTAGTACTTTTTTATGTAGAATCCTCTTCAGTTTTGATTAGGCTTTTATTGCCTGTGGGAGATTTTATTTCCACATCCATTTTAGTTGGATGCTCGAAGAGATGGCTTTCTACGTGCATAATTACCAACCATAAAGGTGAACTAATCAAACTTTATATTATTACAATGAGATGCATTTGTTAAAAAGTATGTGCTGCAATCAGCGAGTTTTTCAACAAGGAAATAATTTACATTCGAAATTATGATGAGTCACGTTGCCATATGGTAATTGAAGTTGATGATTTGCTTGCTGCCTGTGCAGCAGCAGCAACATTTTCGTTTTTTGCGAATGCAAATTTGCGTATGTAGTATGCGTCAAATTAGATTTGAAATGTAGATAAAATCTAAAATGGAATGGTTGTTCCGGGGAAAGAAAATAGGTCGAGATTTTTTCAGGCAAGTTTCTCTGTTTCATGAAAGTATAATTATTATAGGAAAAGTTTTAAAATTGAAGTTTGCTTTCCCAATATAAATATAAAGTTTAGAAATTAAAGTTGACGTTTTGTGGGTGGCACTTGAAGACAAGATATACGTAGTATAAATTGATATTGTAATTTTGGAAAAAATCGATAGTCCGCAAAGTGTGGCGGTTTTAATATTAAAAAAGTCAAAATTTATTTTTTTAATAACGTTGCGATCTCAAGATTTACAATATGTAAAGCCATAACAGATCATTGGATTTACATAAAACAAACACCACATTGTACTGAAATATTTTGAGATTTAATCCTATTTTTATATAAAGTTGCAAAATGGGAAATATAAAAACAGTTTAGATCTTAATAACGTGTCGTCTTCACAATCTTTTAATTCTTTTAGTTTAGAATTACTAGGAAAAGTTACAATTGTAAATTGCGAAGCAGTCGTTAAAGATTTCGACTTAATAACTGGTGTAAATACATAATATGTACCTACTGTCAAGATACAGAGAGATCAATAAATATTCAAAGTCGCGTGGCTAACAGAACCTACTGCCACATGATACTGATGGTAGATCTTTTCGAAGTTAAATTTCTTAGGTTAGAAATTCAACGATGCTGGCGTGCTCCCAACATGAAAAAGTAATACAAATAGTTAGAGATACAGAGCTCTGAACCAGACGATCTCTCAGTTCTGAGTCGACCAAAAGAGAAAAATTTGAATTTATTGAGGCGGAATAAACCTGATGGAGATGTGGTAGGGTTTTATCAAGTCGATAACAAACACAGGATTTTCCAAGACATCATATTTCGGCTAGCTAGTCTGGTTCCACAATGTCTGAATCGATATAGATATCATGACAGTGCTTTGATTAGTCTCAAGATTACTCTAATATAGCGGCTCGATTGTACTATTTTATACCCAAGTGACTCCCTTCTCAATCCTCCAGAGCCATTTCTTTACGTGATGCGATAATGCAAAAATTAGTAGTGCACATGCAAATGTGTCTTTTAGTTACTATCGAGGTGTCATTTTTGTTGCTTTCTTGATCAGTTGGTCGGACTTTTATATCTTCGAGATTCATGGGCCTTTATCCACAATACCTCTATTGACGCTTCGCCATTACTTAATACGATTATTGTTATACAAACGATGGTTATTACGAAATCAAAATCTCTAGACTGCTTTGCTCAGGTTGTTACAATCTTCAATTCGTACAAGTTTTGGACTTCCATTCCATTTCTATGTGATATTCCTGGCCCCTTCTTGGAACTTGGAAACTATAGAGGTATATCATTACTTTGTACTGCTAGTAAAGTACCTATATGAGAGGATATTGGAAAGAAGGTTAAGGAAAACAATTGAACAAACATTGGAGGAATCGCAAGCAAGGTTTCGAAACGGTTGTAGTACACAAGAGTAAGAAAGAAAGAAGTAATAAAAAGATCTACACATGTGCAATAGATATATTAAAAGCTTCGGTTTCGAGAGAGAAAATTTGGAAAATCTTAGAAGAACAAAATGCAGCAAGAGAATCAACCAGCGCAATAAAGAGCATCTATGAAAGGACTAGCAATGTTGTCAGAGGTCACAACTTTACACCAGAAAGAATTATAACACAAAAATTATTGTTCATAACAGTTATGGATGAAACAGCGAAGACAGTCGATGGCAAAGGGGCAAAGGGCATAGTCGTTGGTTACAGGAGAATGTGCCCAGTAATTGTAAAGGAACTGATGTATGCAGACGATTTAATACTATGCACACCGACAAAAGTAGCCTTGAGACAGAATATAGAAATGTGGGAGGAAGAACTGAAGAAATATAACATGCACATAAATGTAATAAAAAAGAAATATTGGTAATAGGCGCAGACAGGGAAGAAACGGACATACAGGTCGATATAGGAAACAATGAAGTTAAGAACGCACAAAATCGGTAATACCTGGATGCATTGATAGAAGAAGAGGGTTTAGAAGTAAATAATAGAATTGCAACAGCGAATAAAATATATTACGTCCTTCTAAAATCCTTCATAAAGAAAAAAGAGGTTAGCAAAGAGACAAAGATAAGGGTGTAGATTAGAGCGTGCAAGATACGATTTTTAAGGAGAATTCTGGGAATAAATAAAATGGACAAGGTTCGAAACGAGATTATAAGAGAAAGGCTTGGTGTTGAGTCAATGGAGGAGACAATGATGAAAAAGTAATTAAATTGGTGAGGACATATGGTAAGAATGCCCGAAAACAGAATGACCCGGGCAATTTGCCAAGTTAAAGTCAAGAAAGAAGGTACAGGAAGGTCCGGGAAGGAGTAGGATGAAGTGATAGTGAGTGCTTTAAATATTAAAAACAGTGACTAGAACATGCAAAAAAATTTTAATGGACAGGGAACAGTGGAAGAAATCTGTAAGAGAAGACATGTAAAACTCAACTCAACATCCCTACACTTATGGTAATTGGGGTTCCGGATAACTAAGTTCAGCAACTTTAAAATCGAAATTGAAAAAAATCTGCAGAAAAGTGGAAATATTCAGAAATTTTCATACACCATGTATTTTAACATTTCTGGTTTTATTTCGTCTATACCTGCAGCTCTGCCGTTTTTCATCCTCTTAATCGCTTCCTTCACTTCGTTGCCTGTAATTTCCTCATTCACTGTTATACACCTTTCTATTATCACTGCGGTATTATTTCCTTCTACTTCGTCTGTTCCTTCTTGTACTTCACGGAAGTATTCTTTCCATCTTTTTTTAATTTTTTTGTTAGACTTTAGGAGATTTCCATGTTTATTTTTAATCCAGTACATATCCACGCTCTTTTTCTGCCTGATGTTTTTTAGGATTCTAAATAACTTTCTTCCATTCCCTTCACCTTCTTTTTCTAATTTATTTCCAAACCTTTCCCATGCTTCCCCTTTGCCTTTTGAACTGCCGCTTTTACTTTTTTTGTTTGATACTTATATGCTTCATAATCTTCTTTTGACTTTGTCATCAGGTATGTTTGCCATGTGGTTTTTTTAATTTTGATCTCCCTTTTCATTTCATCGTTCCACCATGAGATTTGCTTTTTTTTTGTTCGTTTCTCTAAAAACCCAGCAGCTCTTTCTTGCCGCCTCCAAAATTACTTGTTTAAAATTTTTCCACATTACCTCTATATCTCATGACCTTAGGCCCCACGTTTTTGTTTCAATTCCTCGTTCAATTTCTGTTTGGCGCTTTTGCCGACATTCTATCATTTAACTTCCTAGCTTCTGATGCTCAAGAACTTTATTTTTTCTAACGTTTCTGTTTCATCTTCTTTTTTATTTATTTATTCGGATGTTTACGAACAGATGATCACTATCTATCTTATGCTGACGCTTCACTCTTACATTAACCACGCTTTTTTTTTGTTTTCTTCATTAACAAACGATCTATTACGGATTTCTGTTTCCTGCTTTCAACCACTTTTGTGTATTTATGAATATTTCTGTGTTGAAAAAAAGTGTTTGGGACAAAGAGGTTATTCACCACACAGAAATCTATTATCCTTTGCCCGTTTGAATTCAATACAATTTCCCCGTATTTGCAACACTTTTGTTTGTTCTCATCCCATCATTACCCACTCTTCCGTTTAGATCCCCTCCAATCACCAGTATTCCTTGTTTTTTTTATCAACCTGGCTTTACAAACTGTGCCTAAAGTAGTCTTTGTCGCTCTTTCTGTCTGTTTTGCTAAGACTATACACTGCTAAAATTGTAGCTATTTGGCTTTTACTTATTTTATACATGATACTCACAATCCTTTCATTTATAAATTCTCAGCTTTTAATGCTTTCCATACGCTTTTCTTTCACTGTACACGCCACTCCAGCTTATCCTCTAATGTGCTTCTCCACCCCACTGTAAAATAAGCTATGCCCATTTTTCATTACCTTAAGCCCGTTTCCCTTCATCTTGACTTCCGTCAGTGACAACAAATCCACGTTAAAATTCTCAAGCTCAATAATTAATTCTTCTTCTTTCCCCGTTAGCCCCCTTATGTTCCATATCACAATTTTCCATATAACCGTATTCTGTTTTGCCCTTTCTTTGCCTCTTATAACCTTTTTCTTCGCCTTATTCGTCTTCAAATTATCCTCTCCGTTTTCATTTATTATCAGTTGTTTTAATTTTCCGTATGCCCACTTACGCGGTGAAACTTTTCGTCGTGCTCATTCCATTTATACTCGGTGACATTCACGATTAATTTCTTGTATCCCATTTTAGTTTGAATTCCATTTTTCCTTTCTTCCTTCATTTTTTGTGTTATATACTTCCTGTTCTTGTTTTGTTAGATCTGTGTCACTGAATATTTTCTCCTTGAGTTCTTTTAGTTTTCTCAATTTTGATTTTAATGTCGCTGAACTTTCTAAAGGGGTATTTTCGGGTACACATTTATCAAGACATTTTACATTCTTTAAGTCAGAACAAGACGTTCCTGAAGTTTGATCAAGCGGTTCAGTTACAACCTTGTTTTATTTGCAACCCACCACATTCATTAGGAAGGGCGTCCCTTGAAGCTTTTGCGCTCTTAAATAAAAATTTAGTATGGTCGCAAGGCCATTTTTTTCTACAGCAATTTGGCTGCTTTACGTCTCACTTTGATATGAGATCTCGATATCAGAATTATTGGTTTCAGCAAATCAATCCCTAGGTGTTTATCGCTGGAATTTTTTTTATTTTGTTTTTATTTTATTCTGTTTAGGATTTATTTTCTATTTGGGTGAACCATTTGTTGTTTGTTATTGCTGCGTTGGAGTTCTTTTTATTGTTTACGGGTGTGAATGATAATTCTGATTCTGGTAGGGGTGTTGCTTCTGGGTTTGATACTAGAGATCTTGCTGCTGCTGGCTTAATCAACTCGATGAACTAACTGAGGCACTCGGACGGCGTGTGTTAAATCTTAAAAAACGTCAAAGACGGCCGGTTCTTGTACAAGTTATTTTTCTCATTAGTCCGTGAACGTAGAATAGTAGAATGACGGAGACTCACAAGCAAAAGAATGTGCAGCAACAACCCGATGTTTGATAACGACATTGGTATAAGTCAGGGGCCGTGGTAGTAGTGGTGGTGTAGTATCCAACATGCCGTCTGTCCAAGTATTAGGTGTGGAGGCTGTGAGAAATTAAAAGACAGTGGCGGAACTTAATCTGCAAAATAGTTATTCATGAAGGAGCAAAAGGAAATGGCGATTGCGTGCACAAAGATAATAAAAATGGCTCTTTTCAGAAGTTAGTAGTGGTGGTCTTCTCTGCAGTTAACCTCAAATAGAAAAAAAGGCAGAAACTGGTCTTGTCAGAAGACGTGTTGGAATGTAGCAGAAGGGAGCTTTTGGTGACAGGTTAGTGCTACGAAGTCTGAAGAAGAACTGATGATGTGTTTTCAAGAACTTTTACCTGTTTCAAAATGGGAAACATCGGCAAGATATATGGCAGAAGAAATTCTTACGCTTCTTGACTGAATTCCGGTTGGGAAAGTATATCAAGTGGAATTTCGAGGTTTCAGAACGATAACCCGGTGGACATATCGTAAACCTTCCTCTAGAAATGGAGACGATCCAAACTCCTACAGATTCGTCTCCTTTTTTGATAAAGGAGCTGCATTTGGTTCAATTTGAAGATGCAGAAACATGAGTGTCAATGATAGATAATCAGGCAAATAAGGGTTTTGAAGGTTTAATTAAGCGCAGCGAGCAATATCCCTGTAGGTCATAGATAGAATAGAGGCGCGGCGTTTAAGAGCGTCGAGAAAATTGTTCGTCTTTGCACCCCCATGAAAAGTTTAGATGAATGGTGTTCTCTAAATAGCACGTGATCGATGGGGAGAACGGAGGGGTTTCCCAAAAATCTAGGCAAGTATCTAATTCGTGAAATATGCAGTTTGTTCTCTTGGGGTATTGAAATAAGATAACTTGGGTTTTATTGGGATTGGGTTTACGGATGTCGCGTTGTCGTATCTCTGTGATCCAGTGCAGGATTTCATCCGCAAGCTGAGTAATACGGGCATCCGAAGTACAGTAGATGACAAAGAATGTCGTTGCAGTACAACATAAACAGAAGTGGAAATCGTTGTAATTGCATTCGAGGGTTTGCCAAGAAATCTCACTAATGTTGACGGTGAGATGGAAACTCTTAATGACTTTGATGAAGCCAACTGGGACTTGGGAGTTTAGAAGCTTATAAAGAAGCCCCAAGTACCGATCTTATTGGAAACACGTTCTATGTCAAGAAAGACACCGGCGAAGCATTTTTCGGAATTGAAGGCTTTAGCTACGTTAATAGGTAATTGGAGTAGTGGGTCGGTTGAGAATCTGCCTTCTCGGAATCTGAATTAAGGCGAGAGTAGATTGGTATTGTCTAGAAATTCTTTTTTAAGATATCCTGCCTAAGACATCGAGAAGGATTGAGAAGGAGCGCTCTCCTGGTTTACGGATCATGATAACATTGGCTGATTTCCATGTGGAAGGAAAGTAGCCACATCGACGGCAGCGGTTATAAATGTCAGTTACAGGTTCAATAACTTCTGGGAGGATGTGGTAAAAAACTTTCCTCATTAGAATTTTTTACTGGGACAGAATTTTTGCCATAGACAGTGTTCCACGCCGTTTCTTCCATCTTGACTGACTGAAGAATCTCCGAGGGCGGCGGATTATGGAATTTTTGTGGAGGAACTGTTAAGAGGGAAAACATGGTGTAGTAGCTGGATCAACCGATGTATGCGACGGACAAGGATTTGGGTTGGCACGCGGGCATCTGTAACTTTCCAGTTGCTGTGATGGATTTTCTTAGAATATCTGGGGATCTAAAGAACCCATTTATAACTGTGATTTTGGTATGCCGAGTGCAGCAAATGAAATTTTCCATTTGGTAATAGCTTGATACTTCTTCGTAGCAAGCCCAAAACACATTGTGAATTTCAGTGTTTTAAATTATTCTGGGTTTTTTTGTTGGCGAACATTTATTCAAAGAATTCTTAAGAGTCCCTGGCAATATAATATGCGTGCCTTTTTGTTTGTTTTGCTCATTGTGCACTCGTAAATATCGTGATTCTCGCTCCTTAGGACATTTGAGAATTAGACCAAATAGTTCGTCCAGATATCGTCTTTAATTTTACTGAATTTGGTGTTATAAAGTTTAGGACGATGCTAGCAAACTTCTTTTCTATATCTAAAAAGACGTCCAGTGAAATTTCTCTACTCCCGGGCGTTTTTCAATTTTGCTGACTAGTCTGTAGGTCTGGTCCCTTTTATTAATTTCTAATCGGTTTGTATGTGATAAGAAGCAAAAAACTATTAAACTGTTATATGGGACTTTATCAACTCTTTTCCGTTTTTCTACCATTCTACACTCTCCTCTAACTTAATTTCTAAAAATTTAATTGTCCGTCTAGATTTGGTTTATTGGTTCTCTCAAAGGTTTATTCTTCTACACAAAATGCCTCTTTATTTATCTTTGGAAATTTATTTTTACGCTTCTTTCTGGTTACCGACAAAGCGTAAATTCTCCTTTTGTAATTGGCCCTTAAGTTTAGTGAGATAATCTTGCTCTACTCCGATTCTTTCATTGTAATATACTTAGGATCTTATAAAAAAGCCTCAGTTGACTCTTAAGACGCTTTTTATTCTGTTTTGACATCGATTTAGATCTTTTTGCTATAAGACCAGATATGGTATGTATAATATGTGCTAATGAGCTACTAAGACTGTTGTCATCTTAGCTTTGGACATAATACAAATTTACTCGAAAATGGAGAATCCCACGAAGCAATCGCAATTGCTCGGACTATATTGAAAATTGATTAATTAATTTTTATTACATAGAAATAATAATCTAAAGCAAACTAACTATTCGTAGAGCAAAACTTGTATTGATCAAAAGTAAGTTGCTGGGGACGACATGGGAAGTGGAAGTCATAGAATAGCGCACTTTTTTATGTGATAATATACGCAACAATATAACAAAACTACACCAAAGTTGTCAGGTTGATGTCACAAAAACAGCCTTGGGTATTGCTCCGCGGTATTTATCACTAAAGCTAATGTCATAAAGAGAGTGAATCCTAAGCAGTTACATAAAGCTGTAAACTAACAGACAAACTATGTGTAACATTAAACATTAAACATTTTAAACTAATTAAGGCTATGTGAATTGTCCAGAGCCGGCACTAGATATATGCTGCTTTTAAAAATTAGAAATTCTATTGTTTAGAAATTGATTTGTAAAGTCAATACACATAGGAAGATTCTTGACCTCGGACAGAACTCGAACCTGTGATCTCTGGTTAACTAAACCAGCGTTTTAATCAATTGATCATGAGGTCGTTCTCGTACGAAAGTGAATGTATTCTACAGATAAAATATTCCAGGATTATTTATCATGATATTGCTAGACCCTAACGGTATTTTACACCCTTATTCTTCTGCATTGCCTTTTTAGCTCTGTTGGCATTAAAGATCTTATTTTATTCAAGGTGACCTATGACACTTTTATCACTGTATAAACTTAGAAAACAATTACGAGAATCCATGCAGCATGAAAACGAATTACTCCAAGATAAGCAGAAACAAGGCTGCGCAATCAGTTCTACCAGATCCTGCTGCCCACTTGCAAATTTCAGAATGTGCGGGAAGGTTGGTAGAAATAGGTTCTGCGCATTCTTGGAAATTGTGAAGATCCGTTATCCTCCGTTATCACATTCAGATAAACTTATGACTGCACAATGCATTTCTTGTAAGAACCTTGTCAAAATTATAAATATTTTTACTCTTTTTGGTCATAGAAACATAAAAAACGTTCTTATCGGTTTTTAAATTTAGTCTCTAAAACTTCATCTACATAAAACGCATTGGGAAACTAAACCAAGAATAACCATAAATAATCGCCCATTTCCATTTTAACCCCAGAAGCGAAAACTCAATTTTAAAATGAAAAATGTTCAATTACCGATTAAAGTAGAACAGTTACATTATCGATCCATTTTATATGGCTATAAAAATAATTAAAAATTGATAAAATGTATTAGGTGGGCGACTCCGAACCTGGAGTTTAGCACGAGGATATTGATCCGATGCTGAAGTCGGCCAACTGGGTTAGTGTACTGAATCCACAAGCGTTTCCATGACCACATGCTGTTGTCCCTTCTTTATACCACACACATATATATCTAACACTACATCCAAGGACAATTTTAATTAATGCAAGCATTAACGCGGGATGAAGTTCGGTAGTAGAGAAATCACCCTCTGGGGATTCTACATAAAACGAGTACAACATTAAAAGACTTAAATTGAACACCTGTACTATGCGGGTGGTGGTGGTGGTGGAAGAACTGACGCGGATCGCTGTATAAAATTTTGTATAAAACCTGTAATAACGTGTTCAAGAAATTATTAGGATTAGGGTTCCCTAATGACATTGTAAACCAGAAAAAAGAGGCAACAAGCCTTAGGGGGTAAAGTGCTTTTATTATCGTTATTATGACTATTTTCACGAGCCAAATCAATTTAATCCCGAAGGAAACATTGGAAATTTTATCTAATGTTGGAAAATAACAAATTAAGTATATTTTTGAAACTCGGAATTAGTAGCACAAGTTTTAATTAAAATTTCAAAACGGAATTTATGTTGCTCAAATTATTTCAAATTTACGAAAATCAAAGGGTTTACGGTAGATCCACGGATATAGTAGGTAGTATAACGAATACATTCTCGTTTGGGGTAATTGTTTGTGTCTGATTTAATTAGACTTGATTTAGTTGAGTTTGAGAGCTAACTAGTGTCGATGAAATCAAATTAACATGAAAGCTTTTGCAAGTCGTAATTTTTCGTGATTTACAAAGTGAACGCGATTGTTCATGAAGACAATGAAATTATGAGTTACATACAGAGTAATTGAATAAAATGATTATGTAATGAATCTCTTTCGTTTCACAGTTTACTACTGACGTATATACTTAGTTTACATACCAGGTGTTTTCAAATTGAACTTGTACTAATCTTTTAGTCGCGTTTTTTGTTGAAGTAAGTTTCTCTTGATAAAACCACTTTGATTACATGTTTCTCAGGATGTAGAGGAGGAGGTTTTAGGATTTTAATTTCCATAATTTAATTCAAGTTACAAACAGTTTAATAAAACACTCTTTGCTTCGCTTTAGATCAAACTTTAGAGTGATTTTTCTAATTTACAATTACTTCGTCATGTTTCCATCCTAATTAGTTTACTACTACTCAATTAGTTCATCCGCTTCCACATAGGATTAAAAGTAGTAAAGGAATTATAATATTACATGAGAATTTCGCACTGGTGAAAAGCCTTCGGAAGTTGCTAACTACTCTCATGTGTATTTTAAATGCATAATTTCACATTGGCGAAAAGTCTCTTTCAATGACTATACCGACGCTGTCAAGAGTTTGAGGAGGTAAATAGAGTATTGCTTGTGCATTATGAATAGTCTGAGACAATTCTATTTAAAGCATGACATTTCGATTTGCCTGGTTGCGGTAGAACTTGCTAAACAGAAAGTAAAAATAGTATGAATTATTCTAATCTGAGGGCAGCACGTGTAATCTTTGTTATTGTGATTAGTAAGAAATCTGGCAAGGCTCAGACAAAGAACGGTAGAGAAAATGATAATGAATAGTTCTTTTAGGTTTTTCACTTTAGAAATTATTCATTTTAATTCATTCATTCAATTAATTTTATTAGAGTATTAGATAACCATTACCAGTAGCGCCGTCACTGGTTTCGTACGCACTAAACAGCAGAACACCGAACCGAACGGAAACTCGTTTGTGAACTTACCTCTCAACCTAAACAGGAGAAAAAATGGCAAGCATTGGCATGTGGGGGTGGGAGGCGTTAGCTTCTTCAGTTTATCAGTTTTCCATTTATTTTACAATTAAAACTTATTAAAACAGGAGTGATTGATTCCATCTGCTACCAGTTTATGCTTACAAATTGTTTGTAATGGGTGCAGCGTGCTCGTGCAACGCTGTTTCATTGAAATATTTTTGTTACTAGTTCGCTGAAATGTTCATTATTTTGTGTGTGCATATGAAGCTTTATTAATTCCTTTTCTAAAACACTCTTATTACATTCTTTTCTTTTGTCGTTTCCGTTCGGCCAATATTTGATTTTTATAGTCACTGCTTTTCACATGTTCACAGTGTATTTGATTTCAAAAGAAATAAGAAAACAAACTTCTGTACAGTTTCGTGGTGGATATTCTAACTGGCTATGGATGGAAAAAGGAAAGCAAGACAGAAATGCCATAGGAGACGAGATTAGTGGAAAGAGAAAAGACAAGAGAAGAGTCTGCAATTTTAAAGGAAGAATACACGGAACAAGCGTAAGACCAATCTCATTTCTGATTATTTTAGAAAAAGTGTTGGACAAGATTCTTACAAAAATACTTGCCCACGATAGAGAACAAAATAATTTGGTTTTGGAAAGAATAAGTCTACAGTTTAGGCAATAGAGATATTGGTCAGCATGGAATAAAAGGCGGAACAGTTATTGGCCTTAACGTCATAAACGTGCAGCAGCACGGCATCCCATTTTAAAAGCTAGTCTGAAAAAGTAGGATGTAAAATGGAGATAGAAGAGACAATACAAAGCTTTTCAAGCAACAAGGGAGTTGCCGAAATTATAAAGAAGACTTGCCATCAAGGTTCGTCACTTGAATCTATCGTGCGTGCGAGCTGGGAGGAACACATGAAAATTCAAGCGATAGAGGTAGAGAGGGAATCTCGTTGGAACAGATGCAAACCGATTGTAAGTTTAAATAATTCTGTGTGACCATAGACAAAAGGACTTCTCTGGTTAGAGCAGTGTAAAAATCTTAGAAAAAAAGCTCTTAAGATGGCACATGCAGTTATTATTGTAGTTCTAGAAAGTTCATATGAAGGGAAATTAGACCCATGTTTACATATGCAGCATAGCTCTAGGGCCTTAACCAATTGATACTAAGAGTGACTAGATATCTAAACATTCTACAGAGGCTCTTTCTATTAATCATAACAACCACGGAGGTGTTCGGGAAAATTGGACTGCTGTGAATAGTTGTAGAGAAACTCCCAATTTCAAAGATAAAGTGAAATTTGAAATACAACAGGGAGAGCTTGTAGGAGTAAGGCAAAATCTTCCAATCTACTCAGATGGCTCTAAGATTGATATTAGAGCTAAAGCAGCAATGGTGGCGGAGAGAAGTCAACAAATAGCTGAAAGAAAGGAAATGATCAATGGAGAGTGTGGCGTATTTTCTCCTGGCCGGTGTTGGTGATTGTGCTTAAGCACCAGATTTGGTTAGAGGGTTTACTCCTACTCGACGAGGGCTCACGGGTAGCTGCTTGTCCAGAGGTCGATCGGCTGAAACAGACGGATCTTATTATACACAACAGCAATCTATATACAAGCAGTAAGACAGCTAATACTAACTACGCAAGATGCAAGCCAAGCAGGTCGGGTTACAAATTCTACAGACCCGGTTTAGATGCCTTATTTATGTTGTCTAAAAGTTTGTGAATGTGGATTCTCATTTGAGGTTTCGGAAGCTGACTCTGTTTTCGTGTTCAGGCGTTCGCAGAGTCAAATTCGGAAACGTCGCAACAAAATATCGCAACAGAGTGTGGCAATGGTCCAACTAACACCTCATATTAGATGCCTTACAAGGGCAGCAAAGTAATTAGGAAGATGTTGAGAAATATTCCAAGATAATCCCTCTAGGCCAAACGGACACTAACCAGCAATGACGGACCCGCTGAACGGACAGCGACGGCACCGGTGTAGCTTTTCTTATGCTTCGACAAACATCAGCAGTCAAACTGCAAGCAAGGATATATGAGCGGACGGGATTAAGATAGAGTACCTTAATACCTTTCAGTCTTACCAGGTACTTACTATTTTCACTAGACACTGGACGCACTAGTGGCTGGAGCTTGAACTGCAACTGCAACTGCCCGTTCAACAATAAGGCGTTTGCATTTACGCCGGCCAGTTCTTCCATACTAGCAAGTTCACGAAGCAAGGAGGAGGAAATCGACATGTGGATTGCATTGTTATTGATTCATTCTCAATACATAACCTAATTACAATACAGCGGATAACTTAAGATATTCAATACATTCTACTCATCATCATAAGCCTATGCAGGTCCCGTGCGTTCTCTTCACTTTTTTTAATGCTGAGCCAATCTCTTCATCTCACTATAACTCTGTCTACTCTTCACATCATCCACCATCTTTATCTTTCTTCTTTCCCAGCTAGCTCTTTACTCTATACTACCTTGTCCTAACCAATTACTTTTCCTGATGTTAATTGTTTCCAACATTGACCTTTGCTCTCCAACTCTTCTCAGTACTTGCTCATTCCTAACTGTATTCTTCTACTTGATGTTTAGCATCTTCCTCCAGACCCACATCACAAGCGCTTTTACTCTTTTCGTATAGTTCTTCATCATAGTCCATGTCTCACACCCTACAACATTATGCTCCATACAAAGCATTTTACTATTTTCTTCCTCAGCTCCAACTCCAGCTTACTTTTCAAGATCCTACTCTTCTTCTTGTACGCCTGTTTCACCACTACAGTTTTTATCTTTATTTCATCAAAACTCCTCCAGTTGCTCGTAATCTCTGTTTCTAGATACTTATAGCTCTATACATACCTTAACTTTTTCCCTTGACGTAAACCTTTATGTTTTCATCTTCCCTTATTCTCATGACTTTGCTTTTCTTGCGATTTATTCTTAATCCGTACTTCCCTTCCATCAAACTGTTTCAACATTTCTATCAACTTCTCTGTACTTTCTGCAAACGAGATCTTGTCACCAGCAAATCGGATGCATGTAAATCTTCTTCCTCCAATCCTAATTCCAACATTTTCTCGCCAATATTCTGTCGCCATTTCCTCAGCATACATGGTGAAAAGAATAGCAGAAAGATAGCAGTCTTGTCTAATAGATTACATGCCAAAATGCAATTTAAAATCCTACGGTGTGTAATAACAAAACTAGAACCTAGAATTATAGAAATAAAAGTTCACAATTCAATAAACAGATTACGGACGGCTTGTGATAAATAAGTACAAACTCAAATAACGGATCGGTAAATTATAATTCAAATAAAAGTTCAGTCTTTCAGAAAGGTATGGGGGCTATTGAACACGATTAGAGTGGGCAAATAAAGACATAAATAATGATAGGAAAATAAATTTATGTTTAGAGACATAGCCGTAGGACAGGAATGACTTTAGAAAATTATAAGGTAATCACAAAAGAAAGTTGACTCTAATCTAATAAGAAAATACAGAACTCACGATTTATCAAAAGTCACTCTAGTACTACCAGAAGATATCTTTAACCGGAAGGGCGCCAGGAGTCAAACCTAAAATTGTCGTATCTCCATTGTGACCCCGCAATGGAAACACCCGGTAGATGGACAAAACACTGTGTAAATAAGAAAATATAGCCATGAAAGTAATTGTTGATACTTACTCAAACTCTATAGTCGACGATTCTGCCTAAATAAAACTGTACAAATAAACCCACGTACACGGTTAATATGCAAGGTAAACTTACACACGGTGGAGCGGATCCGGAATGACCGAGGCCGGCCCTGTATTTCATTAAAGTACATTACTGTCAATACAACATAAAAAGCAACTTCAAATTACACGCTTACAAGCATCGAAACTTAAGATAAGGATTGATAATAGCCAATATCATTAAACTGTCAAATCTTTAAGTTATCAAGTGACTAAAATGTTCGCAATTCAACGACCTAAAAAAACATACGAAAGTAAGATTACTAGGTCTCATATTTCCCTGAAAATTACTTATTTAAAATAAAATTAAACATCCCGCTAAACGATATCGGCAGGCTTATTGTTAAATACAACGAAATAGATTGAAACTTTAAACTTTACTTTAAGGAAACTTTAAGTTATACGAGAGTGGTTTGATAATTAAGGTAAATTGAATACGACAATATTAATAACAAAATTGTTTTCTCGCTGGTTTGTTTCATCCCTCAAAGGAGCAAATGTCAAATAACAGTTTGATAAACTGCGTAGTTTGTATTTAACAAATCGTGAAAGAGAGCACTGTCAGTACATTTCGTAAAAATGGAAAGAAAAGAGATTCGTGCCGTCATAAAATTCTATTTTTTAAAAGGTAAGACAGCCATCTAGAATCAAGCAAAGTTGGATGCAGTTCCTAGAAGATCGGAGTGGTCATCCAAATAAGGTAACAACTGAACAGATGATAGAAAAAGTCCATAAGATCGTGTTGGGTGACCGCAGATGCAAAGTTAGGCAGATATCAGAGATGGTGGGCATTTCAGCTGAACGTGTGCATAACATCTTGCACGAATTGTTAACGGCGGATCAAAAACGTGTTCGAATGGATGTTTCGTCCAAATGTTTGGAACATTTCAGGCGTAACCCAAATAAATTTTTGCGGAAATTCATAACTGTGAACGAGACATGAATCCACCACTGCAGACCGGAGACGAAGGAACAATCGAAGCAGTGGACCGGAAGCAACGAACCCTCTCTTCACCATCACCTGGAATGGTTATGGCCACTGTTTTTTGGGATACACAGGGAGTCGTTTTTACAGATTATCTTTTTAAAAGGAAAAACAATCACCGGGAAATATTATGAAAATTGTTAAAAGAATTGACCGACAAAATCAAGAAAGAACGACTACACTTGGCCAAGAAGAAACCACTTTTCCATCAGGACAATGCAGCGTCCTACACATCAGCAATTGCAATGGCTAAAATACACGAATTAAATTCGAATTACTAAAGCACCCGTCTTACTCGCCAGGTACGGCTCCCTGCTACTTTCATTTGTTCCCTAATCTGAAAAAAAATGGCTTGGAGGAAAAAAAAATTTATATGGCGCTGATGTAAGGGATGCTGTGAATAGTTATGTTGCAGGACACGACGAATCGTTTTATAAAAATGGAATACTTGCGCTAGAAGAAGAAGAGTTGAAAAATAGATAAACACAAACAGCACCGCACAACGTTATATAAGCTTTATAATGTCGAGTTTACTGTTATTTAACAAACAAACCAAACAGTGTCCAGAGATATTACAAGAGTTTCCTTAAATTACGGAGACCTACACCAAACTTCAGGCAAACTTCAGCGAACGACAGCATAAATTTAATATAGACGTTAGGGGGTGTCCTAAAGCTCGACGGCCCACAACACGGCTCACAAGAGAAGTTATCTCACGCAAATAGAAGTTTTCCTTTTAATCCACTAGTTCAAGTGATTATGAAATCCTCGGGACCACTCCCAGAAGATTTCTATAAATCCAATAACAAAATCGTTCGGTAAAACAAACACAAAATTAAACTTGTAATGCACTACCTACAATCCCTTCACACCCTAGTTAACACGATGCAGGTCTCTCTCTCTAATTCTGCTTCCGAAAAATGGAACAATTCTTCCGCTACCCAAACGAATTTTTTTCCCGCGTATTTCTCCCAAACCACATCTTTGAATCTGCTAACTGAATATCGGGAAGTTGGATGCAAACAGGAACATAGAAGAATATAAGATATTCCCTATATCCAGCAGGAAATTCCACACATACCTTAATATATGGTGAAACGCACTCTATCGCCGCCACCCTCGCTTAACCCGCCAAAGCAACGGTAAACATTTCTAGGAACGGCTTGTCTAGACTCGCGCCGCACCAAAAGACAGAGCGATAGGTGGCTCTACAAAAGGAAGCCGCTTCGCGCGTCGCGTCGGCTAGCGACAAACACTCCCAAGAATCACACGTGCACACAAAAGTAAATGGGACCAGACGGAATTATCACTATGTCCAGAAAGTAAGTTCATTTTTACTGGCAAAATAAAACAAATGTATATTAGGAAAAATAATTTATTGCAAAAGAATCTGTAGACTTAAAACTATTAGTCAACATAGTTACCACCATTTTGTAAGCATTTATCGTAGCGTGGCACTAATTTTTGTATTCCTTCGTCATAAAACGTTGACGCCTGTGACTGTAACCAAGTTGCAACATGTTCTTTAATCTCATCGTCGTCATTGAATTTCTTGCCAGCGAGGTTTGATTTTAGGCTTGAAAACAGGAAGAAGTTACTGGGAGCAAGATCCGGACTATACGGTGGGTGGTCAAATTGTTCCCATCCAAATTGAGTCAAAAGTTGCTGTGTAAGGTTTGCAGTGTGGGGGCGAGCATTGTCATGAATCAACAAAATGCTGCTAGTGAGCTTATTCTGAATTGCACGACGCAGTTTCCTTAGCGTATCACAGTAAGCAATAGCGGTAGTTGTTTCGCCCCGTGGTAGAAAGTCCACTAAAAGAAGACCACATCTGTCCCAAAACACTGTGCACATGATTTTCCGGGTTGTCAAATTCGGCTTCGATGTTGTCTTTGCTGGTGACGATGTGTGCCTCCATTCCATCGATTGCCGTTTTGTCTCATGTGTCTCATAGGCCACCCAAGTCTTGTCCCCAGTCACTATACTGTTAAGGAAATGGTCCCCGTCATTGTGATAACGAGTCAAAAATTCAAGAGCAGCACCTAGGCGTTTTTTCTTGTGATCCTCGGTAAGAGTTTTCGGTACCAAGCGTGCACAAAGCTTTCGATATCCCAGTTTGTCATGAACAATTTCATGAAGAAGGGATCGTGAAATTAGGGGAAATTCCATAGAAAGAAGAGAAATCGTAAACTTACGGTTTCCTCTAATTTTTTCATTCGCTGCATGAACAAGTTCATCATTAACCAATGATGGACGTCCACTTCTTCCTTCATCGTGCACGTTTACACGGCCATTGTTGAATTTTTTTACCCATCTCATAACCATAGAATAACTCATTACATTCTGTCCATACACCTCAGAGAGCTTTTGATGAATGTCCACTGGTTTCAAATTTTTCGCATTGAGAAACCGAATCACTGATCTAATCTTGCAATCGGCGGAATTTTCAATTACCTTCGCCATTATAAACAAGCACTGTGACACGATAACAGCAGATAACTAACTAAAAATGGCGTCAATCGCTTAGTAACGATACAAGGTCATTGCCGCGCATGCGCGGAACTGGGATCGCATCGCTGCAACGGCGTGAAATAGAAAATGAACTTACTTTGTGGACATAGTTATAAAAGAAAACATTTTTCAATAGAAAAAATAATCTTCACAATAAAAATAATTCGATAAATGCATCTTAAGATAAGAAACTTCAACGAGATTTATAAATAAAATGTTAGAAAAATAACATTACAGAGGGTATAAAAAGAAGTGTTCGAAAAGAAAGTGAGAAAGAAGAAGTTCTTAGACTTACATCACTAATTTCTGGAGCGTGGAGTTGGTAGGGCTTTTTCTTGGATGCCGTTGAGTTAGAACATGACACATCAGACTCTTCTTAACTGCCCATCCTTTTCAGCCCTCACCTTGATTCTTTCTTACAGTTGGTCCCATACTTCTGGTGGGTGTCCGCTCAGCTTTCATTGAATAGTTCTGTTCCCTGTATTTGATTAGAAGCCTTCTTTTGCTTTATTCATTTGCTAAATCGGAATCTTAGCCGTCTAGGGATATTTAGAATATTCAGTTTTGGAAGTCATTGTCTATTAATGATTTTGCCTTTGAAGGCCTTTTGCGTTATAAAATTGGTGAACTGGTTTTACTATATTGAATTTTGGAGTATCCTTGGTTTCACGATTTGAGCAAAACTTAACAAGCCAGAATGTTATAAGCGTAAATTAGCTGAATCTCTTTTGACTTATAGGACACGTACCAGTAAGGAAAGAATGATTAGCAAGATCCGATTCTTAAGCTAACTGCACTGAGATTCCTTCTTCTAAGGATTTGCAACTTGATAAGTCATGCATCGTGGAAAATCAACCTAAGGCTACGCAATAATCAACAACCTCAAGTTGAGTAAAACAGAATCAAATTCATAACGTTAGAGCGGGACCATTTAACTTGTCTAGAAAGATCGGTTAATGTACAGACACCAGAAAGTAGAATCGAGATGCACGAGTACTGTGAACATTCTCGAAAAACATTCTAAAATGCGTAAATTTTTAACTTCAAGTGGTTTAAAAATAGAGTTAATTAATATTTAGATTTGTTTAGAGATACCAAAAATTTATAAATTAGAACAGTCTAGAACAATGAGATATAATGAACATTACCGTGACAATTTTTAACTCTTTCCATATTTAAAACCTTTATTTTATCATATTAAACATAGGAAGTACGCAAAGTACGTCTTTAGAAATTCCAATTATTCTCAATGAATTTCACAAAGAAGCTCAAATTATCTAACAAGGTCAATTTCCTTAAATTGTATAAACAAGAATGTTGCATTCTTAATGTATACAATTAACCTTCTGCAACTCAGTGTCACTATTAATTAAATACTTCAAGCAAACGTTTGTCTACTAATTCGATTAATATTCATATCTACATACTTTATTAATGTTTATTATGTAACTTTGAATGATAATCGCGGAAAAACTGCTATAAAAAAGAAACACCTGTTTGCTTACTATTTATTAATCTTACTAGATAAACAAAGCAAAAAACTTTTTCCTCTTGTAACAATAAATAAATAAAAGGTATCGTCGCTATAATTTAATCAACTTCATATAATTAAGTTACACATATTTCTTTTATGTGTGTAGTGGAAAAAGTAATCTTTCTTTGAATGATGCTTTCGAAGCTGTGTTTTCATCCGTAATGTCGTTGAACCAAATTGATGGTTCAGGAGTGTATAAAACAGGGATGTAACAGAACAATTCGATGGGTTAAAATAAATCACGAGTCGTACAGATGTGGAGGATTATGCGAACCCTGTTCCTGTATAAATGAAATTAATGGTTTTTGAGATGTGTGTACCCCGTTCGACTTTTGCAATCATTTATACAAAAGAAAAATTCGAAATTATTTCATTTGAGATCTTATGTATTTACGAGGAGTAAAAAATATTGAAAAGGAGGTAGGGATCTTGAACTTAACCATTTATCTTTTATAATATTCTTTTTATAGCTATTACAAATTGTATTTGCTTAAGAAGTCATTCGTTCCCTCGTTAAAAATTCATTTTTGAATTTTGAGCTTGAACGGGTCTGATTATGGATTTTTCGTCGGATGATTATTTGCTCTTATGTTCTGCATCGTTTTTCTTTAGCTTTTTGTCACGTTTTTTAAAAAGAGTAATCCATTTAAATGTAATGTCAGAAATATCACCAAAGAGAGAGGATTCTGGTGTCTGTTCTTGATAAAAAAATATTTTCTTTTTTAGTGGAACTTTTCTCTTCGCGATTATATTTGAATAAACAGCAACAGTTTCGTTACTAATTCGGATTAGAATTTTATTAGAATGTTATCTTCTTCCAATAGTCGGTAAAGCGAAATTAATAGTTGACTGATTTACAACAATCGAATGATAAATTACTGAGTTTGGCATTGTATGCTTATATGATTAGCGACAGTTTTACTCACAAATGATTATAATCTCAAAGATGCAATCGTAACAAGTCAGATTGGTTTTATTTTTATTGGAAAACCTGATTTTTAATGGTCTCGTACGTCTGTCTTTTTTCATCGTATGTTCCTTTGGAAGCACGAGTAGGATCATCACAAATTACAAACATGTGCAAAGTATATTTATCCAGATTTTGAAAAACCAATAGAAAAAATTACGTATGAAGGTATAGCATCTCGTCACACGTCGATCACAATAAGTAGTGATGGATGAACCTACCTTAATCACTCTATTAATGCTTTACCATTTATCTGTAACATGCAAGCTCAATTCTACTCAAGAAAAACAACAAGATTGAATTCATTTATTAAACAAGTGAAAGCTAAACGTAATTGCGCAAGACTTAATTTATTTTATCAGACTAAGCAAACAAGTATAACTTAATACAAACAAATATCTATTATTCAGGTTATCGAACAAACCCGAGATATTTAGGTACTTAGTTCATCTTTGAAGCCTCATTAAAAATATAGATAAATAGATAAGATAAAAGAAAGCTGAAGTTTTTTAATAAAAATATATGATTAGATAGCTTTAAGTATAAGATCTCTTAAAACATCTTTTTCTGATAAATAAACTAAATAAACCGATTAAACACTTAAATGGTTTATCTCAGAAACCTTACTAATTGTTCATGGCAATTTTTATTTGTAACCGAACTCGCCGAATTCAACATGCATCATCTAAACTCTCAGCCTAATTCCTTACATTTACAACGCGCATTGCGTATTCCATATTACGGTTTCTATATTAAAAGTCAACTTTGCACCATGCAAATATATTCATAACATTTAGAACTAAAACTTCCTGCAGTTATTATCTCACAGCAAACTTTGTTTTTAGTTTACGGAACATATACACAGATCACTATCAGATTTGCAGTCACAACGGTAAAACCGATTCAATTTACATTAAATCTATAAAAGAAAACAAACACTTACCGTAACCTAACTTATTATAACCGTGTCTGTTCTCTCAAGTTACTGTACACAAGTCTTCACTTAGCTTAGTAATTCTCAACAAATTTCCTTAATCCCACACTGCACCTTGCATATTCCCCTTTACAGTTTCTAAAGTCATGCGAACATTTGCATAACATTTAGAACTAAAACTTCCCACAGCTTATTATAACGAATTTCAGTTTTCGCTTAAAGGAAAATACAGAGTCAAATTGAAATAGTTAGAAAAGATTTTACCACCCATCAAGAAAAGCGTATTTTTTAAAACTTTTTCTTCATTTTCTCAAAGACGTCTCTTTTGAAAAGTCAAAAAATTGTTTGAAAGTTTCTGGAACACAAAGTGGATCTGTTCAAAACAAAGTAATAAGAAAAAAAATTACAATAAATCACGTGTATGCTTTTATTCAGGCGGTTTTGAAGACGTTGTTTGCTGTTCACCTTATAATATACACGTAAAAGAGGCCACTACAATGTTAAAAATTTGCTAATCCAAGGACAGTTCACTTTAGTTTTCTAATCCTAAAGGATCTCCTGTGCTCTGTAGGTGATTTTCTTCTTATTATTATCGTTTCTTCTTTGTTTACCTGGTGTTGAATCTTTATTTATTAGTTATTGACCTTTCAGTGTTTTACTGTGTGTGTCGTTTGTGCATAATTGAGGAAAGTCAAGGTAATAAATTAATTGATATTTTTTAAATGTGATGAGACGACAGCAAAACTGCACAATTTGTTATACAAAATGGGCCATGAATGCAGATAACACATTAAAAAACAACAAGGACCATCACTATGTTTTCACCTTTACGCCTCTTTTTGAAGGTCTTTCTATTGCACAATTTTCTATTGTTACCGTGGCAAAGGTAATCTGTAGACCTTCGCTTTAAATTAACAATAATGTATTATTCGTTTATCTTTAATGCAATTGTGAAGTTAGGAAGGATTAGCTTTGTACTCGAAACATTGAACTGCGATTTCTGTAACTTAAAACGAAGATTAAATAAATAAAAACAAACTTCCAGCAAGTTTTAATCCTTATTGTGGTATGCTATCGTTGTAAGCAATTTTTCTGAGAAATCTATACTCTAGCGGTTCTCAAAGTTATTTTGATTTGACCCCGTATACGCAGATCTCTATCCAATTTCTAAAATCAACAAGAAGAGCGATTCCACTTTAAATTTTGGCATAGTTGGTTTCGGGACGATGCGGTTCTTGCTTTGGAAGATTTGTTTAGGTGGTTTTCTCCTCCTCTTCGTCCTAGCTCCGATCAGACGAGGGTTTGCGAGTAGCTACTGTGGAAACACGGTTATTCAGGAAATCGGTAAGCTGCAACAAACTCAAAACAGGGAAACTGAACACCAAAATAAAACACTTAAGCGAAGTAAGCATTTCTATTGTACCCAGACTCAAACTATATGCCGCGAGAGCAACAAAAGAACAAGTCAAAGATACCCTTGGAATTTTAAAAGATTGTCCTAGAGTAATCCTTAAACCATGAATCCAAACATTAAACTTTTAAATGCCATAATCATTTTGACTATTAGATGTTCCCATAATCACTTAGCAAATAAGCAAATAAGCTAAATAAATTTTAGATGTCACTTGTATTATTTTATTAGTAGCTTTTGCTTTACTTTTGACTTCATGTGAAACTATTAAAGACAAGAAATTCAGAATCTATGGGTATTTTTAACTTGGCAGTACAAACTAATCGGAATACGTGCACTACCAAAGTCAGGTTAGGCGCACTACGAAGTAGGGTTAGCCAGAGGGTCTGGAAAATTCCGGTCATGTAAAGCACTTGCCAACGACAGCTCGCAGTACGACCAGTGACGATGCACGCACGAAGCTGGCTAACTATATTGACAGCGGCGTGCGTCGGTCGGACTACGAGAAAAAGTGCAGGAACAGGACTTGTCAACTAAAGGGTTTTCCAATAAGAGGTGTTATTTTGAATAGCCCGCTATTTCGGTAGATGTCACTTTTGAAGCTATCATTTCTTGACATTTGACAAGTAGAAACTACGCCATTAATAAATATGGAACGATACACGCTTCAACAACGCATTGAAATTATTAAAATTCACTATAAAAATGGTGAAAATTTGGCAGAGACGGTTCGTAAAACTCGAACATTTTTGGGTCACCGTGAAGCACCTTGTCGGACCGCAATACAGAAATTGGTGAAAAAATTCGAGCTCTTGGGACAAGTTAGTGATGTGAAGAATAAAACCCGTGCACGTCGCTCAAGAACAGCCGAGAATATTGCTGTTGTAGCCGAAAGTGTTAAAGAAAACCCAGGTTTGTCCATTCCTCGTCGTTCTTTGGAATTAGCCATTCCACAAACGTCATTACACCGTATTTTGCATAAAGATTTGGGTCTTAAGGCTTATAAAGTCCAGTTAACACAAGAACTCAAGCCGGCCGATCATCAACAACGTCGTGTCTTTGCTGATTGGGTCGTTGAAATGCATGAAAATGATCCAGAATTCCATCGAAAAATCATCTTGAGTGATGAGGCCCATTTCCACCTCGGTGGCTTCGTCAACAAGCAA
>VTPC01008218.1:0-53338 GCA_011009095.1 Ignelater luminosus
TTGCCATATTCTTTTGTCTTAACATATCCTGGTATTTTTCTGATGTTGCAGCAAAGGGAAGCCTCTCTGTTTAACGTTTTCCTTTACGCTTTGGTGATTCCGGCCACGAAAGATAATCGGACATGTTCGAGGTTCGTAGAATTTGAATAACAGGTAAACTTTCTTTGTTGGAAGTGGACTGATCATCAGTTATATCACAAGCATTATCTTGAATTGGTAAATCTACTATTACGTCAAAAGGATTCTGTATTTGTGTTTCAGACTGGCCACTGTTGAGAGCATGAAATTTAATGGACCAAGCTGGAACACTGTTGTTATTTTCAATTTCAATTAAATTATGCTCGGAGTCATTATCGATATTTGTTGAAGATACGGAAGTTGGTTCATCTTCTGTGTGCCCACCGTCGTTATTATGCTTCCATAAGCGATATAATGTAAACAAATGATCATCTTGGCACTGATTAACAGCATCATGTATTCTTTTAAATATTTCAATCTTTTCTTCTCCAACTACTTGAACAAAAGTAGAATAACTCATGGTCACATTATTATTGCTGTTATCATTTTGTATGTTAGCTTGCCTTTGTGATCAACCAAGACACTTGCTGTAACCCATCGAATTGGCATCAAAAGGATACAGGCCACAGGCTTTGAAGCCATTTTCTAATATTTCTTGTTTCACACAATTCATAATAACTTTATGCAGTATAGGAGAAAATGTCAATTTTGTAACAGCTTCCCCTGGATGATCTCCATGCCATTCTCTTACTGCCTTTTGCCATCCTATTTTGATAGGTCTAAAAACTGCAACATCTGCAGGCTGCAGGATACGGGTAGCATTTGGGTACAATGCTATTAGCTCAATGCCTAGCTGACAACATAAGATACTCAAGTGATAGGTTAGATGCGACTTATGTCCGTCAATGAACAATATTACTGGTAGTTTCACGCCTTGCTGAACTAAGTAAGGATGAAGGACATTAGCTATGTACTCGTAAAATGTTTGCGCCGTCATCCACCCATTGTCACCGCGACCGATGCCCCAACATTTCGGAACACTCGCTGAAATCTTGTCTGGGATTCTTTGATGCGGAAAGACGATCATTGGGCAGCATGTTTTGCCATCGGCTGAAAAAGTGAACATTACTGTGATATTCTCTTTTGACGAGCCACGGTCAACATTGTATACATTCTTGGAGCCTCGTACAGCAAGAACCTTTCCACTCTGTGGGCATACTTGAAAACCCGTTTCATCACCATTAAACAAACGAGAAGAATCTTTTAGCACGTCTTCCAGATTTTTGTTTTTAATGTAATCATCGATATCGTCAAACCATTTCCTAATATCATTTTCTGATACGCATGCACTTGCTGAAGTAATAGCCTCCAGAGTTCTTGTGACAATTTCTGGATTTCCTTTAAGAAACGCTTTCATCCATCCTTGTCCAGGTTTGTTGTCAGTAAATGGGTTTGGCCGTGAATGTTCTTTTAAAAACTGGTGGACACTAAAAATAATATCGTCTTTTTTTCGTGGAAAACCTTTTCGTGCCAATTCTGTGATCCACTTGACTATAGTATTTTCTTCTTCTTCTGTTAATATTGGTGATGGGCCAAACGTACCCTTATGCCCCGGGTTTTTATTTTTAAATTGAAGGGTAGCTCGTAGTATACTATACTTTTTTGCAATGCTTCTAAGTGACCCTGTGCCATTTTGAATATTACGAAGGGCTCTTTCTGTTCTATTAGGACTATATTTTGGAACCTTCGGCATTACAGTGCTGAAAGCAATACTATTTTGTTAAATAATACAGTAATTGGCCACGCGATTTGTATAGTTATTGGCCATATGCCAAGTACTATGTAGGAGTCAAAAAGATTCAGTTGATTAAGTACAGAATGTTGTAATATGATAAGGAGTCTCGAGGGAACAGAACCGCCAAAATCATAAGTAAATTTAAAACACAGTTATTGGCCACCACGGTCAATAACTGTGCTTCACATATAAATTTAAAGACAGTTATTGGCCCCTCAGTTTTTCCATCTCAGGAAAATAAAACCTGCAATAAACATCTAGAAACGTAATTCAACGTACCTTTAGATAACCGCAAATCTAAACTTAAGTTAATTATTCTCAATAGAATATATTTTGCAGACACTTTTATACAGCAACACACCTTAAGAAATTTTCAAGCTTTTTGTGTATAACCTTACACTTGTCAAACAACAAAAGAAATCTAAAGATTTAGTGCCACCTATCCATTAACTGAATAACTAACGAGATCTAGGTAACTTTAACTAAATTATGCCAGCAGAAAACCTGGTAGATTGTTTGTGTGATCTTAAAAAGGAAGTTTAAGTCTAAAATGGCCAATTACTCTATACCGACCAATAACTGTACGGTTTACCCTATGCAAATGAAATACTAAATTTACTGCTAAAAATGCACCCAAAGATCCATAAAGTTCACGAAAAAAGGTAGATCTGCACATAATTTTCATTGACATTTAAAATAACGTCACAGGTGATGCAAAGGTTCTCGAATAAAGGAGAAACGATAGTCGGGCAATATATTTAGATCAAAACTCATTTACTTTCAGCAATAATAGTATAAATAAGAATGTAGACAATACGCCGTAAACATAGAAAACACACACAATGTGAATGTAAAGGGCTGTAAATGAAATATAAGTACAAACAAATGAATAAATTGAAAATAAAAAATATATAAATGTATATAAATTAAATAAAAAGGTGTTATCACAGTGAGGTGATACATTAAAAGACTAGAGCTCCAGTTAAGTACATAATAAATGCTATAGGTTGATAAAAAATTAACAGGCGCAAAAATAAACAAAGGCCTACTGTTAGCAAACCATTATCTTAGGTTTAGTGCGTTTAAGTTCATCCAAAAGACATTCGTATCCTGCAATAGACTAGGTTTAAGTGATCACACAGTGAAAACCGGAAACATTAGATAAATAGGAAATGAACTCAAACGTAGAACAAAATCAAATTTTGTTAAGTACGGCTACTTTACGCTTTCAAACATTTTAAGTTACCCTGTATATAAAACGTTCTGTTGTATGACAGACGTACCGTGTATCTAGTAGTTTGACAACTGAAGCACTATAATAACATTTAACAATTTGAAATTAAGTAAAACACAGTAGACATAGAACTTTCAAAAAAGTTAAGTACATAAAACTCTTCTTTGTAGTTAAATATAATATGAATTAAAAACTGATTAATCTACTATAAACGCAATAGTCTAGGATAATTAACAAAAAATATCATGCAACTGTAAAAAACATACTAACCTCACTGTTTATATTGGAAGATTGAATTGAATTTTATATAAGTCTGACTACACCATGCTGGAATTGACCTTCCTGGGTGACAGCTAAGATCTTAAATATACTCAAAGTGGAATGATGGAGCCACCGAGAGGCTTTTGACCCTAACGATTATAAAACACAAAACCCGCAAAAGACTTTCTGAATAACAGGTAAGGATAAGATTTAACGTTGTATTAAAGGATTGAACAGTAAAATATCTCCAAGCTCTAGATGCTGGTGCGGTTTTTTTTTATAAAAGTTGAACCCAAGTAGAAATAGCATCAATACAAACATTCACAAACTTAAATTTGTAAGGCAATGTATGTTTGATATTAGCTTATACTAGTTTACCCTTGCTAAGATGTACTTTCCATTTATATGTATGTCATTATTCACCAACAATTATTTTAGCTGTACTTGGTTTATAATTAGCCGTTTGCTTAAATAACTTGTTGTTTAGAACAGAATTGCGAAACAGTTACCGCAATGAAAACATCTATGAAATTTAACAAGGGTAGTAGAACTAAGAAGAAACAAATTTAATTAAAGGCCTGTCTGAGTCCTAATGTGCGGCTCTAACGTAATTCCCAAGCTAAATTAAAATTAAAAATAAATTTTCTTTTTCACAGACAAAATCTGACATCAAAATAGTTAAATTATCGAATGTGGGAGGCCTTCGAAAGGCAATCCAAACAACGAACGGGTCAGAAGTGACAAAGAGAACGTAATCAATGAAAAACATAAATATTTGAGTTGTAAAATATTTAACTAAATAAAGTTATGTGGCAGACAAACTTTTTCTAAAAGCTTTCTTAAAAGAGTAACTATTACAACGCTTTCACGTTGATTTTTTTTAAATCTTTCTGGGTTTGTCCTAACTGGAGATTTTTTATCTAGTACTACGCTGATATACCTCTTGGAAATAAAATAAACAAAATATTACCAGAGAAATTAGCACCTCAACGTCAATGTTGAGTAGGTACCTATAGTCCGACAGTTGAATTAATAGTTTTTGCGCGAACTATCAGTGAGCGCACTATACAAAAGGAATTCTAACTTCGGAAAGCCTCTATTGTTTGAATTTGAACACCAAAAATAAACCTGACGGTAAGCTATGGTGATTTCATCCGATGACTAGGAACAACTTAACGTTGCTGTTGACTTCATATTTTTGAGCAGACCATTTGCTGTTTCCTAAGTCTTGTTTACACTCTTCATTTCTGAATCATTCTTGGAGTTACGATATCAATTTTCCAACCAGATCTCCCAGATAGCTGAGGATGAGCGATACTTATCTTAACGAGTTAAAAAATGCTTTACTATCGTAATCCGTTAGTAGATGGATTTACAATAGAATGTTAATTATATATTTATGTAAGTACAGAATAATTTCTTGAAGATATTAGATGATTGTGTAAAGAAAAGAATTGGAGGATTAAGTGTTGATTTTATTAGAAATTCCAAACAGTAAGAAAAATAATTAATATAATTTAACATTTGTAGTTTGGTTTGTAATTATTATACATACAGGGTGATCATTTAAAAACTTCCCATCTTGAATAACTCTTTAATTAGTAGAATTATCAAAAATCGTTGAAACGCGTCGTTTTTTGTTTTGGAGGGGGACATTTAATAACCTACTCTAGCCAGTTGGGAAACTTTCACCCTCATCCCCAACAACCCCCTCCTCAAAATTTTAAATAGCACTACTCCATGTGTGATATACCATTTTAAAGGGTATGAAATCCTCAATCTTTTACATGAAAGAAAATTAAGATCGGCCCAGCCGTTCGTGAATTAGAACCAAAAATGTATTTAATTCAATCAATACATTTTTGTCTCTAGTTCACGAACGGCTGGGCTGATTTTAATTTTCTTTGATTTAAAAGATTGAAAATCTTATACCCTTTAAAATGATATACCACACATGGAATAATACCATTTAAGATTCTGGTAAACTTTTACCCTCCCCCCAACCACTTCCACCCCAGAATCTTTAACGGCACTACCTCCTGTGTGATATATCATTTTAAAGGGTATACAACTCTCAATTTTTTACTTTAAAGAAAATTAAAATCGGTCTAGCCGTTCGTGAACTGGAGACTGAAATGTATTGATTAAATTAAATACATTTTTATCTCTAGTTCACGAACGGCTGGGTCGATTTTAATTTGCTTTGATGTAAAAGATTGAGGATTTCATACCCTTTAAAATGATGTATCACACACGGGATAGTGCCATTTAAAATCTTGTGGAGGGGGTGGCTAGGGGGTAGGGTGAACGTTTCCCAACTGACTAGAGTAGGTTATTAAATGTCCCTCTCCAAAATAAAAGCAACGCGTTTTAGCGATTTTTGATAATTCTACTAATTAAAGAGTTATTCAAGGTGGGAAGTTTTAAAATGATCACCCTGTATATGCGTCCCGTCATCAACTGTACTGAGGCGTCTTCCCAACTTTTAGAATGACTCGATCGTGGTATTATTTCCAACCTGCGGAACTAGTTCGACAGGTATGTACAAAACAGACCTATAAATTAATTCTTTTTACAATTTAAATAAACAAAGCTGTGAAATACGGATTCAGTTATAGAAAACAGATTGTTAACTCTTACATAATTTGTAGAGTTCTTTTATGGAACAAATTAGTTGGTTTTACTTAGACTTTTCTTGAAAGATAATTCAAAAAGCATAATATATCTCTTTAATACTTCTTACTTGTACATTATATGCCATAACTTACCCACTACCGCTGTTCTAGTTTGAGATTTATTCTTATGGACCTTACCCATCAGTCACACTAAAAGGGTTAGTCACTACTATTATTCAGAAAACAGCGTTGTAACTTCTAAGCATTATATTAAATTTATTCCTTTGTCACTGTTAGTTGATACATGAAATCATTAAAATGGTTGACAGAAGTCTGACAAGTATTTTAATGATTTCACGTGTGAAATCTGTTTTCACTGAAACTTGTACATACACACGGTGATGCTTGTTGAGCTAAGGATGTTTTAGAAAATAAGCCCAGCTTCAGTTATGTAAAGGGTGCTTCGTTTTATATTATAAACACGAAACAGCCCCTTGTAAACTTGAGAATGATAGACGAGTTATGTATGTAGCACATCAAACTACGTTCAGATATAAGTCACTAAAAGCGCTAACACACATCTAACCGAGTGTAAAATTTTCTAGGTATTACACTTTAAGTTTACGTTTTAGCTAACCATGAAGTTTTGTTGAAATGTCACGTTTACTTATAAAGATCCCAAACGTGCATGCGGATATGAGCAGCTAAAATGAAAGCTTCGTGAACGTGATCCCTTTGCCTCAAATACCCTTCAATGGTCTGTAAAACGTCCACATCGAAGTACTAACAGTAAGTGTTATTGTGTCACGTATACTGAAAAGTTAATTTTCCTGTTTGTATATTGACATGCCTGTCCTATAAAGAAAAATGGATGGAGAAGTAGGGAAAATTGAAATTTCAGCGCAGTACGTTACAAATCTAGAACCACTTGAGTGGTTTTGGTTATTTTGATCAATGTAAATAAAGTGTAAAAATACTTTGAAAGGAAAGCTTCCTTTTGTTAAATGATTGTAATTCGTTCGCGTGCTATTTACAAATGTTACAGACAAGCAGCAGCCGTTGAAAAATGTATTAAGAGAATTACACATATAGATAACTCATAAAAAAACCCTACACGTATTTCGAAAATGGAACACAATAAAAAATTACTAGCACATGTTGTATAAATTCTGTATAACAGACTGAAATACATAAAATGAAAAATAGAAACGCTCACCACTTTAGTAGCGACACGGAAATACAATTAGAAAACGAAAAGTCCCGTTTTTTCTCCATCATATTTTTAGTTTAGTTTTCACTTTTATCAATATCGATTATTAGAAAATACTTTAACATTCTGTCAAATAAAATAAAGTGAGACCTAAAGAACTTTAATTTTCCGAAATAAAAACAAAAGTTCATCTAGTGTATTATTCCACTAAGATGTTTCTAAAATTCTCAAATTCTCGTGTTAATTATTAACATACTACCCTTACACCTATTTCATCAATTTAATTGAAACTTTCAGCTGTTCGCATAGAAATGTTTTAGACACCACACGCAAAGTTATAAACATGTAGGTGTATTTCTGTTCTATGTATTATCTAACAGTAGCTCGTGAAGTACGGAAAGCGTCAGACATAAATCCCCGCAAACAAGGGTATGACATTTACTCAGATTTACTTGAATTTAATAAATGCTTATGTAAGTGGGTTTTTTTTGCTAATTTCCCACTTTTCCGGAAAGGTATACACAATATTTTTTCTATACCCACCTGTACGTCAGTTAAACTTAAATGGAAATCTTTTTTATTTCAAATGATAAAAAATATTTATTCTCTTGTGTTTTAATCATAAACTGCCGGCTTTATGAAATTGAATATAGCAGAGAAGGCTCGAACTGTCTAGGCGTTACGACCGTCGAATATGCGAGAAAAGGCGCGAACCTTCTAGGTTCATCCAGAGAAACAAGGAAACGATATATAAAGGCAAGCGGGAATGGAGAGAGCAGTTACGCAGTGAATAAGCTCGGTTTAACGTCTAGTAGATGTAGTAACGAACAAATATAAATGTGTAACCAGTGATATAAATTTAGTAAAAATAAATATTAAAAATAAATAAACGTTTTATTAAAATGTTACATTGGTATCAGGTGTGGAGTAGCGGATATAGCCGACGAAGTTATTCTAGGAATGAATTTGTTGAAAAAGTTTGGGTTTAAATTAGATATAAAGAATGGGATCTTTCGTGTAGATACGAAGAAGTCCCTATTCATCAAAAACAAAAACGAAGAATTGCTTCGAGTAATAATTGTCGATGACGTTACCCCGCCGGCGCAAAGTGAAAAGGTTGTTATGGCTCGAATGAATGGAAATCTCCGGGCAGGTTGTATGGGTATCTTAGAACCGGATTATGCCAACAAAGACATTAGAAGAGGTATTCTAATGAATGTTTACGATTTTACAATGTCATTGAAGAGGAACACCGAAATTGGTTCTTGTGTGCGGGTGTCCTCTATAGCACCGTGTACAAAGACAACTGGAGTTCTTTCGTCTCCGGGAAGCTCGGTAAACATACAAGCAATGATTGCAGATTCTTGCAAAAATTTAACTCCAAGCCAAAAAATCAGGGTGCAAGAGTTAAGTGGTCGTTACCAAGATATATTTGCTCCAGATAAAGAACTGGCGGGTAAAACCAGTGTGGTGACCCATAGGATCAATACGGGAGATGTCCAACCGATACGACAACATCAAAGAAGATTGCAATGGGCGAAACAAGAAGAAGCGGAAAAGATTATTAAAGATATGGCTAGCCAAAGTGTCATTGAACTTTTAAACAGCCCTTGGGCATCACCCGTGGTCTTGGTAAAGACGAAACGCGGTAGTACACGGTTTTGTGCCGACTATAGGCATTTAAGCAGTGTTACCAAGAAAGACAGTTATCCGTTACCTAGAATTGATGAAACCTTGGACACTCTGTCTGGTTTCAAGTGGATATGAACAGTAGGTTTTGGCAAGTTAGAATGGTACCCCAACATCGAGAGAAGACTGCTTTTACTATTGGTTCTGGCCTATGGCAATTTACAGTTATGCCATTTGGTTTGTGTAACGCTCCAGCAACGTTTGAACGATTGATGGAGTTGATCCCGAGAGACTTGTCTTGGAAGACAACTTAATTAATGCTGCTTTCAGGTTAAAGCATGTACCAAAGCTGTATGGTTTCCCATTAGACATTTTAAAATAACAAAGCAGCTGACGCTATCATTATTCCAAAATCGGGAAAACCAATAAATTAAACTGTAGCACATCGGCCACTCTCCTTGATAATATTGAAGTCTAATACTGAAGCCCTTTGAACACCTTCTACTTAAACGTTGAAAACCTCTCATGGAAAAAAGGACATTAAATCCTAATCTCAAAATAACTCGTTACTGAAGATACACTTGAAAACAAACCAGTCTGTTTATTGTTATCTGTTGAAGTAGCGCAAGCTTTCGACAAGGTGTGGTATCATGATCCTGTCCAGAAATTAGAAGATAAGCTACCTGAAGAGTACGACAAAATTAATATATAATTATTTTTAATTATTGGTAACTACATCGCGAAGATTAATTCTCGGAATTAAAGAGCAGTAAGGATTTGACGCGGTCTTATACCTTCTGTTACGAATTACCTCTCACAGATAAAGTACACAGTAACTACAACGTTTGCTGATGATAAACAAAACAAAATGAAGTTCAATTTAATCTTGTTTTCTCTTTCGGATTATACATTTTATTGGATAGTAAATAACGGTTTTATGTGCGAGAACAATAACTAATCTCATCAAAGCACACAGGTTTTATACAAGAAGCAAAATCTCTAAATAATGTAACCAACACGAAAACATTGAATTTTATGTACCTGCACATGCACATGCTTAATTTATTAAGATCTTCATTATTTTCTAAAAAATTAAAATAATTGTTTTGAAATTAAGTACAGTTCCATTAATATTTTTAACGCAAAAGAACCTGTTTTGTTATTTGCGAGCAGATGTAAGAAAGTAGATACATAAATATTTTCATGAAAGTTCTACTTTAATTTATAATACGTGTGACCTTGCTTTTAAGTTTTATGTCCTCTGTTGCACAATCTACTTGATTACAGAGGGCACGTCATTACTTGTAATGTCGTGAATATCACTGAAATGACACAACTTGAAGAGTTTAGATGATATATGGAGGGAAAACCGAAGATTAATTTGACTGTTTTCATGTAGTGGTGTAAATAATGATATATTGCGATCCCTATCTTTCTGAACGTTCATTAAACAATGCTTAACAAGTAAGAGGATCCACTTACCATGTATAAATAACTTTTATAAATCTAAGGATTTAATATTTTATGATTAATCATATTCCATTACTTATGTGTTTATTTATTTATTTATCTATTTATTTATTTATTTATCTATTTATTTATTTATTTATTTATTTATTTATCTATTTATTTATTTATTTATTTATCTATTTATTTATTTATTTATCTATTTATTTATTTATTTATTTATTTATTTATTTATCTATTTATTTATTTATTTAGTATAGAGGAGTGGAAACAAGAATAACCTGAATAAACACCCACAGTTACAAAACCACGTCGTAATAATCTTTATTATTATTTCTTTTGCGGCTTTTTCAAAAACCTCAATATCCTTAATCTGGATTTTCTTCTAATTCTCTTAATTTACTTTCGTAGTACTTTAATAACGCCTACACTCGATTGCTGTTGTGAGAATATTGTTAATGTTATTACAAGCCTACTGCTTCGGGCAGTTATATTTTTGAATTTCTTTTTGAATTATTCAAAAATATAATGAAAGTGTTGCTTTTATAAAACAATTTTTGTTGTTATGTGAATATTTTAGTTTGTAATTTACATTTATGTGATACTTTGACATTTACCTATAGAAATTAATAAATTACATTTCATACTTAATTAGGGAGACGCAATTCTCTAATCGATACTTTGTAGTATAAAAATGTTATCTACCTTTTTTAAACGGATCGAACTCAATTTATTAAATACTATTCGACACCTGATTAACTAAGTGGTGAGTTGCTAACCCAATTTTAAAATTTCTAATTAATTCCAGAGCATGTTTAACAATGAGTTGCGTCTTACCAATCAGCACATGCTTTTATATTTTAAGTTAAGTTTTTGAAATTTTTTCTGTACATGTTACTTCCAGTGTAATTTTACACCTAACACCATTCCAACATGCTTAATAGTTGAGATACGGGACTATATATCCATTTACGGTAATTGGAGTTTATGGAATTTTATTTATTTGTAAAATATTTGGTGTAGGTACTTTGTGCAAAATTAAGCAAATGCTTCTGTGACTATTGAATGCTGAAATTTATGATTTTAACATATACAGGGTGTCCCTAAATTCCATTAAAAGCTTCAGGTAACCGCCATCCTTAATCAATTGTGATGAGAAAACTTCAAACGCGAACTCTCTAACGCAGTTAGTTTCTTCACACGAGCCAAAAAGAACATAAGCTTGGCAACGCTGCTTAGTGCCTGAAAGCGTCTTAATCTTTACAGCTAAAGGTGGCGACGAATCAAACATCTGATCTCAATAAAAAAATTAAATCAGGCTAGCTATTGAAATAATTTAAATCTAAAGCATCTAAAGTAAACTCATGTAAAAAGTCACATTTATGAAAAAATCTACATTTTTTAAAACTAATTATCAATTTGTAGTTGAAATCTGAATATCAGTGGTACGTGTACGTTTTGTAACAATAAAATGTATTTTAACTTAAGTAATGGCACGTGCTTTAAACTAAATGTTCAAACTGTCTTCCAGCAGCTTCATGACATTTTATTGCTCGTGTAATCACAGCATGTTGAACACGCTGGAGCATTTGTTCATTAACAGCTGTTGCTGCTTCTTGTATGCGATTTATTAATTGTTCTTCATTTTCAACAGGGGTTAAATACACTAAATTTTTGAAATGTCCCCACAAGAGGAAGTCTAAGGGCGTCAAGTCAGGGCTTTTTGGGGGCCAAGCTACGGGACTTCCACGACCAATCCACTTTTGCGGATAGTACTCGTTAAACCATTGTCGAACTCTAGCAGCATAATGAGATGGTGCACTATCTCGCTGCACCCACGTATCCCGACGGACCAACAAAGGAACATCATCCAGCAGATTATCGTTATTTAAAAAAATTAGATAGTTTTCAGAAGTTAACCTATTAGGTAGTATAAAAGGACCAACCATTTTATTTCCTATTATACGTTCACCGAAAAGCGAGCTTGAAAATTGCTTTCCTGAAAGACGTGAAGATTTTCCTGTGCCCAGATGTGTTCGTTATAAACATTAAAAATACCATTTCTTGTATAGGTAGCCTGATCCGTCCACAGCACATTACTTACAAAACAAGGGTTTTTTCTGTGTTGGTCTAGGAGCTATTCGCAAAAGGTCACACGTTTTTCAAAATCTGCTTCCATCAAATGCTGAACTCGAGTCTTGTGATAGGGATGAAGCCCATCTTCTTTTAGGATTTTGTGGACAGTTGTTTTTGAAGCAAGCACAACTTGAGAAATAGCACGAACGCTGTGCTGGGATCGTTTTCTGCAGTATTTAGAACATCTTCTTCTAAATAGGGATTTCTGACTGCTCGCGGTCTACCTCTATTTTAATTATGAATTGGCATAATATTTCCAGATTTTCTAAGCCTTTAGTGTGCATTTCCAATAACGTTATGACTGGATGGCGTCTATTTGGAAAACGTTCTGTATAAAGTCTGGCAGCTTCATTGTAATTTCCATTACATTGCCCAAGAAACAGAATCATGTCGGTATACTCATGTATTGCATATTCCATGACAAAACTAAAGAAAAACTAAACTATAAAACTGAAATACAAAAACTAGAATTAATACAACCAGAAAAAAAACGGGAACTGCAAGTCAGTAAACAGAAACAGAAAAGAATAAAAATTTTAACTAAAACAAAAAGTCAACAAACAACAATGACACAAACAACGGAAACGGAATAGAAAATAATTAAGGAAAAACTCAGCACCAAACAGCAAATGTGCAAGACTAATTCAAATTACAAAATGTATGTTTAACGCCAGCTAACCACAAATGTCAAAATGTAATTTGCGTGGTTGCCACATCTGTTTTTACGAAATCTTTTATTTTTAACACCCTCTCTACAAAGAAAACGTTAATAGTTAATTCATTCATAGTGGTAATTTTTTCTTCTAATAAGTTCACCTATTGAATGGATAAATATTCCGTTAGATTTAATTGCCCGATGTCTTGTAATTTAATGTTAAATGTGTTAACTTCTTCATCGTCGTACAAGAAAACTAAGCGACTAGGCAAAATTCTGGTTGCAGATTTGAGTTCAGGCCTCAGGGGGACACCCTGTATATAAAACAATTTAGCTATTAAACTGCGTGTTTGTTAATTGATATCGTTATCTCAGTTTTGCATACTGCTAAAAGTAAAGTTTTTTCACAAATTCCCCAGTGTTTGATAGAATTTGATAAATGTTTACAAACAAAACTCCGCCCTTCTGTCTTTCCAATAAATGTTCTAATTTACTATTTTTAAAAAAAATTAGTGTTTGTCTATAATAATCATAATTACGTGTGCCATGAAATCTATTAAAATTGGCGATTATAAAAATTAGTAGAACAGAAGCCAGTTAGATGAAAAGGAGTTTCTCATAAAGAACGTTTGTTTCAATTATCGATTTTCAACTTTTTAAAAACTGTTTTAGTCTATATTAACCTCTTAATGCCCAAAGGAATTTTCAAATAATAAAATAGATTATTACATATAAAACTGTAGTGCATAACGCGATTTCATTTTTATAACTTTTTAAAAAAAGTTGGTTTGTCTCAAATTTGTTACATTGGGCTGTAAAGGTAGATTCTTTAAATATTTCAAAACTATTTTCTTTATTCAATGTTATTTAGTACTACATATAAAAATCAACAAAACAATTTTTATTTTTTTCTTAGTTAAACATAGTTAGACTTTGCACTTTGAACACATCATGCAGGTGCGCCCATTTCAGTCTGGCTTCTTGCACCTTTATCAGGTTTCAAAACTGACCAGTATGTATAGCAGGGAGGTCGGGAATCAGTGTGGTTGCTCCTCGATATCGTTTTTGCTCATTTGCTTGATCTATAGAATTTGCAGAATCTTGAGGCCTATCTCATTGTTTTGTTTCGCAGCATAAAGCAGCAGCCACGTCAGTTCTAAATTGTAATGAATCAACTTGGTCATTTTGTAATATTCCTTGGATTTGACAATCGTCTCTGCATAACAACTACCTAGATACAAGGCACATATCTATAAAGTGGAAAAAGAATCGTAGATAGTATTCTTTGGAGTGAAGTTCAATTCTATAATAGAAAATTTGTCCATCTAGAAGATCAGTTCCTCCCATGAATTGATTATACGTTTGAATCATTTTTGGACAATCTATTTCTACAGAAGAAGTGTTTTTCTGTCGAATCTTTTTATTTTCCTTAGTGGGTATAAAGTTTCAAACAAAGATGCCAACAGAACACCGCGATTATCAAACCATTTTAAGGCGCGTAGCTCTATACCATCGATGTTAGTCTTTTTCTCCTCAAACCATCGCATTGTAAGTCATTTTCTAATGTTGCGTACATATCCGATCTCTGCTCTGAGTTTCGCTGTAAATTCATCCATTTAATATGAATTTACCGTTTTATTATATTTTAAATTATTTATATTGTTCAAAGATATTTCGTTAAAGGTTCTGTAAAATTTATATTGCTAACATTACCTGTGTACGTGCGCTGTTTCAGTATAGAATCATTTCATAGACGTCTAAATATTTTTATAGTTTACCAGTTTGCAGGAATTTTGTTTATTCTTCAGCATTTTTATCTTCAGGGGAAAGGCTAATTTATACTCACCGAATAGGGGTTTGCAATCTTCTACGGTCTATATGTCTGTCCATGTTCATTTTGATAATGTGGTGTAGATCCGGCTTCTGTCGTTCATTAATTTGAGTCATCTATGTGTGAGAAAAGATTCATTTTTTCATGGAGTCGAATTTGGAACGCGTAAAGGGGCAGTCGACTCCGCGCGGTTTGGGGCTTTGGTCACCAACGTACGGGCTGGCCCATGAGGGAACAGTATGGTCTTTCTTTTGTCTCGTCTGCTAAAAACCAAGTTGTACCGTGAATTTGATTTTTAAGTTCTCTTTGTGATATTTATAGTGTTCTTCGAGAGCGGGTTCTGGAGAACAATTACGACGTGCTTGTCGGATCTGAGTTTCTAAGTTCACGAGAAGTATGTGATATTTCTAAGTAATGAATTTCGCAATTAGTTGCCGTCCAGTTAATGGGATCGTATTATTAACCAGCAAAGCTGTGGAACTTTCTTTTGATAATCGTGGTGCGTTTTCCGATGGAAATCATGTGTTCTGTTTTGTGCGTTAGCAGCAGTTTTCTTCATTTGTAATTTAGTTGCCGTCGGTTTTCTGAGAGAAGAAATATTGCGTGTGTTGACCAAGCATTCCGCATTTTTGTCATACTTCCTGTTTGGTAAAATCATCTAATTGTCATTAGTGTCTGATGAAAAAATGGTATTCTCTCCGTTAAAATTAGTTTTGCGTTTTGTGGAAATTTAAGTATTGCTAAAATTTATTATAAATGTAATCACGCCTTCTCGTCGTTTGATAATTTTATGGATTTAATTATCGTCACCTGTAAAATGTTACTGGATTTCAAGGATTCTCCTGGCTAGTGTAAGATAAATGTTTTTTTTGTTACATATTTGTTTGTATCTTCTTATTGTCTCGTTTAAGTGTTTTGAGTATGTACCGTAAAATGATGAATTCTTTTAAATGATTGACGAAAAGGTATTTTTATACTGTAACCATTTCGGGAAAATCTCAGGCCATATTAGGTTATTTAAATTTTACAACACTTTTTTGATTTTTTTTGTTTAAAATAATTAATGTAGTTTTGTATGTTTGAAATTCATGATGGTTTTAAATCATGTTTAATTTTGTTTTATGAAATGTTCATACATTGATCCTTTTGTGTTATTTTCAAGATTTTAAATGCATTTATCAAGTTATGGAGCCAATGTAGGTTCCCTGGTAAGTAAAGAGAATATAGTTTGATGTCAAGACACAATTTTCAAGTTTCTACATCTAGAGCAATATTCAGAGTAAAGCCTACATACAGGGTGTTATTCGGAAGGGAGTTTATATACAGGGTGCTGCGTGGTTTAGGCGATGGTTTCTTTCTTTTATTTTTAGCTTCTGGCTCTCTCTAGGTGTTTGTTTTGGTTCGCAGTTTAAATTTAAGCTTTAGGTTCAGGCAATAACGTGATTATTTGGACCACGCCCAATCTTCGACTTTGAGCTACGGGATTGAACATCTTCCGATTTCTGGCTTATATGGACATTAGGCCTTTTTTTTAGGTTTTTCCTGTTACAGCCTGCCACTGTTTCTTAGTCAGATAAGAAGAGAATGTCAGTTCTCGAAATCTGTTTGTTCGGATTGTACCTAATGCGTCAATACCAACTTTAGCAAGCTCCATAAATAAATTAGGTGACGAAAACCAATTATCGAAATACAGCAGATGATTACAGCACTGTGGAATAACTTCTGCCATTCGTAGAACAATGTTAGAACTGGCTCCAATATCAGGAAACATAGGTAAAGGTTGAATGCTTCCTGTATATATTTCGAAGTTCTGCACCAGTCATTTTGTGTTACAAAGTACATAAATTTTATAACCCCACTTATGGAGTTGCTTTGGATTATACTTTTAAATTAGATTTTCCCTTGAATAGAACTATTTGCTTACCCAGGCATAACATTTGTTTTTTGGGGAGCTTACTAAACTTTGTTTCAAGAGTATCTATTAGATAGTTCCATTCAAACAGAACCACACATTTATTTAAATAATTTAAAAACTACAAATGATAAACTCATGATAATTTAGATTTATGTACTATATTGTCCACTGCTGTCGATCACCTTTTGCCATTTTTCAGGCATCATGAAAACACCTTGATATAGGCCACGCCCCAAACCATCTTGCAAAACCTCATCAATCCTAATTTTGAGGACATCAAAGTTGACTGTGACCGGCGAGGTGTACCGAGACTTTCTGGCTCGCAATGATCCAAATTGAATGGCGGCACGCAACGTCAAGAAGTCCATTCTCGCACATGACAATGTGCGTCCACACATTGCCAATGTGGTGCGTGAGTGGCTTGATCAAAACCAAATCGAAACATGGATCCAGCCACCATATTCGTCAGATTTACAGCCATGTAATTTCAACTGTTTTGGCAATCTGAAGATTGGTCTAAGTGCGACTCGATATGCCAACTTCGATGTCCTCAAAAATAGGATTGATATGGTTTTGCAAGATGGTTTGGGGCGTGGCCTATATCAAGGTGTTTTCATGATGCCTGAGAAATGGCAAAAGGTGATCGACATCGGTGGACAATATAGTACATAAATCTAAATTATCATGAGTTTATCGTTTGTAGTTTTTAAAATATTTAAATAAATTATGTATAAATTATCGCGAGGTGTATCGTTTTCATTCGGCATATTAGAATTATTGTTGAAGTGGAGATTTATTTTCAGTTCCCTCTATTTGTTGGGCGACATAATATCCGCGACTTTTTCAACTCGTGTGTATGAAGCCCTGTACCTTCTTGTACAAGGAAGTTCTTATACAGACAAGTTCCTATAAATTGCTCTAATTTGTCTTCATTAGTTTTCAATGGCTTATTTGGGTTTTTCTGTACCGCATATAGATTTGACTGATGTCCATTAAGGAAATTTCTAAAATAATTTACAAGGGAATTCACTTCGTTATAGTTGTCCACATTTGGGGTCCATTCTGGCATAGGTTTTTCTAGATGATAGTAAATAGTCTACCAATTCAAATTGTTCTTTGTTTGTATCTTAGAACTATGTTCCTTTTTCTCGTATGGTTGATAATCAGGATTTTCGTCTCTGTCATCTAGCATGATGTAACTATTAGAGTCCGTTGTTACATATTTGATACAAACACAAAATTTGCCTTTTTCATTTGAAAAAAAATACTTTTGTTAGTAAAACTACAGCAAAGTGTTTTGTGGATTGTATATTTTTATACAAAGATATCTTATCTTTATTTGGTATATTATCTACCCAAATCTACACAACCTTATTCTGCACACTACCGAAGCACATGACTGAGCATAAAAATGAAATGTCGGTTGAAATCGTGATCACTAGATGGCAGCAGGGGTATATTGATTAACTATATGTTATGTAGTGGTCGTAAACGGTCCGAATCAACAGTGGAAATAATAATAACAAACATGTATTTTTAGTATGTTACGCATCTGTAACAAGTGGCATTAAGCGGTAACCTCGTTTAAAAGCTCTATTAATTTATTAGAACGCCCATTAAAACTGGCATTGTAAATACTATTATTACTAGATTGAGTATTGACAATTAAAAATTAATGCAACAGATATTTCAAAATCAATCCTACATTAAAATAGATATGTATCCGGTTAATAAAATTGAACTAAATGTAACACATAGCAATTGCCGAATTTTCGTTTATTTGCTAGCTCACAAGTAATTATATTTTTAAATAATGTATTGAACTTTCAAATATAAACAGTAATTTCGCGAAATGGCCTATTTCACTACATTATATTCTTTCCTAGTTTAAATAAAATGCCCTAGTTATTTTTTCACATCTATTATAACATCAATTTTCTTCAGCATAGAATACAAAAGTGTGTTAGGATTTGGCGTGTTCAGTAAGATAAAACGAAATAAATTTATACCCATTTATCTACCTTAACATTGCTGGAACTTCTCGCAAAAGCGCTTTTATGTTATGATGAGGCTTTTATAATTTTCCTCCCGTTCAACAAAAACTAACCCAAATTTTCTCTTTACGTGTATAATTCAATAAAAACTCAACACTGCGTAGAGGATCCAGAACGTTGATTCTTCAATACTAGTAATTTAATTTTTTTATACGACTTTTACAGACAAGAAAAGGAATCTAAAAGAGAACTTCTGTAATTTACGCTTAAAATGGTTTTGGTGCTGTACAAAATTTAATAAAAATAGAAAAAAGGTCACAGATTTTTCGGGAAATTACATTTCAAGTTTTTAAGTTACTTCTAAGTTGGCTTTAGTGTCTGATATTGAATTGTAAGAAATATGAGATTGGTCTTGATAAAATACTTTTTGCCCAACCACCTGTAAAGTTGGCACTTTACAACTCGTTGACTGTGTCAAAAGTTGAGAATTTGCAAACATTTGCCATGAACTTGACGCGTCGATGTTATAATGAATTCATGATCCGGACTTATGATCTTGGTCAACTTCATTTTTTGGTCTACCGTCAATGGTTTTTTTTTTATTATTTTCTTTAAGACATAATTCCTTAGCCTTTTAGTATTTGCGACCCAATTTTCAATCACAATTCTCATCGTGCCCCCCTCCCCCTTCATACAATAATTTTCACTGAAATCGTGCTGTAATTGTAATATTAGTTGCCATTTAATGTAATTGTATTTTGACGTTAAAACTACACTACGACCTTGATAACCAACCTTAAAAATTAGTTTTGTAAATCTATTGCAATAAACGTAAGCATACAAAATTTTCTCATTTTTAAAGTGACATTTTTTGAAAGAGTAATGGCGAGAAGCGTTAGACCAAGACTTGAGCATCGAGAGTGACGTCATGCGCAGAACGACCGAAAAGTAGACCCTCTTGTAACACACCCTTGTTTCTTCCCACCTCGCGTTGGTCATTCTCGCGGCTTCGCGAGAAGTTCCGATTTCTTTCGAACATTTTAGAATGTCTGCGCAGACACGTATAAATACTGCATCTCGTTCAGTTTCAGCCAGTCTCAGTCGAGTCGTCCCTTCTGTCGCTACCTCTACCGTGAATGTGTATGTTGTAATTTGCGTGTTATCTGCAATTCACGACATTCGAGTAGCAGTAGAATTATACAGTGTATGTATACAGAATTATGAATAAATTTTTAAGTAGGCGTAAGCGAGCATTAGACGATAGTGAAGCATCGACAAATGCACTGACGACAGTGGTTCCGAAGATAAAATCAAGAAGATATTCTCAAGAATATTTAAATTTTGGATTTGCCAGTACTGAAGTAAATGAAGAAGAAAAGCCCTGTGTGTCATTTGCTCAAAAATTTTGGCAGCAGACAGCATGAAACCTAATAAACTTAAACGACATTTGGAAATGCTTCATAGTGAGTCCGTTAGCAAACCCCGAGAATTTTTCGAATTAAAATTAAAATCATATGAAAAGCAAAAATTATTTTTTAAAAAACTTTGTCTGTAAATGAAAAAGCTTTACTTGCCTCTTACAAAATTTCATATCAAATAGCCAGATGTAAAAAGCCTCACACCATTGGCGAAAAGCTTATTCTGTCAGCTGCAATTGAGATTGTAGAAACTATGTTTGGAGATAATTTTGCCAAACAATTGCAGTCCATACCTTTATCAAATGATACTGTTGCCCTTCGAATTGGTGATATAGCTAAAGATGTAGAGCATCAGGTTTTCGAGAAGTTTCGTGACAATTCTTTTTCAATTCAGCTTGATGAGGCAACAGATAGCAATAAAGATGCTCATTTAATTACCTATGTTCAATTTTGTGATGGTATGTCAGCAGTAGAACAAACCAATAGAACTCAAAGCAACAGCAAATGTAGAGTAGAAAAATTGCGTCGGAATATGCACCGATGGTGCTTGTACTATGTCTGGAAAATTCCAAGGTGTACAAGCACTTGTGAAACAAAAATCTCCACAGTGTATGATCCACAAAGAAGCTCTGGCTTCCAAAGAAATGAATCTTGCTAACAACGGTGGCAACCGTAGTAAATTATATAAAAATGAGACCCCTAAAATCAAAAATCTTTTTTGCACTTTGTAAAGACATGGGTGCAGTACATTCAGCGTTACTATTTTATTGCGAGACAAGATGGTTATCACGTGGGAGACTTTGGCAACGTGTTTATGAATTAAGAGATGAAAACGCCATTTTTCTAGAAGAGGAGAACCGACCGAGATTATTTATTTGTGATGAAATTGAGCTACTTGGTCTACATATTCGAGAAATTAAATACCTTGAATCTTCAAATCCAAGGAGCAAATACACATATGTTGGATACGAGTGATAAAGTTATAGCTTTTTGTAGAAAACTGGATTCGTGGAGCAGAAATGTAAAGCAAAAAAACCTAGAAATGTTTGCAAATGTGGATGAATGTGTTAAAACTTACAAGTCTGAAAAACAACATATGAAAGTTGTTTTTGTAACCATTGAAAATCATTTAACCATGCTGGCAAAGAATTTTAAAAAGTATTTTCTTGCAGACTATAACTTGGTTGCAAGTTACGAGTGGGTTAGAGACTCATTTCAAAATACCCCCGAAGATCTCTCAACTGCCGAAGAAGAAATCTTTATAGACTTCACGGCAAGTGGCGAAATCAAAAGACAATATAGTAATAAATCACTCTTTGAATTTTGGGCAGGGTTGGATGATAAGTTTTCTGCACTGAAAACAAGAGCATTTCGTATACTATTACCTTTTCCAACATCCTACCTGTGCGAAACCGGAATTTCTGTGGTGGCTGCTTTGAAGACAAAATATAGATCTTAGCTAAATATAGAAAAAAAGCTTAGAGCATCAATTTCTAATATTGAACTTTCTTTCGAAAAACTTTGCTCTGCAAGACAGGCCCAAGAGAGTCACTAATAATTAGTAATCTTGTTGTTAATTTAATATTAATAAGTTAATTATTAAGTACATTGCGTAGTACTGATACAATCCAATTTATAAGTGAATTATATCAGTGTAAACGTGTATTTTATTTTTTATTGTGTCAGAATGTATTTTATTGCTTTTCTTTCTTACATAAATTTTTTTATGATATTTTTTCTCAGTTTTTCTCGATAAACTCTCGCCCCCCCTGTAGTTGTATAACGCCCCCCTAGGGGGGCGCGCCTTACAGGTTGAGAATCGCTGCTTTAAAATACGGTCTTGCAAAAAATATTGTATATAAGTCGAGTGTAAAGTGTCTTTTTTGAACTGGTAGGGTGTAACGTTTACTTTTTGTTCACGTTGCATATGTTTTAGTTTAATTTTTGCTGTCGGTGTAATTTAGTATTGTGGTAGTTTTTCTCTTGGTGAAGAGATCTTTTTGTAGTTGTTGTGAGTTTACATCGGTAGTTGGTTATCTTTTAGTAGTGTCTTTGATTATTTAAGATCAGTTAATGGTTGATAAACTCTATAAATTATTTATTATAGCTAGCGAGATCCAGGGTATAATTGCTTCCAACATTTTCCATTCTATGCCTGACTTAGAAAACAATTATTTGTTATAAATCTGGGCTTTCTCGTGTAGTTAATAAGAAACTACTTATTCATGCTTTGACGGTATTTTAAAGCAATAAAACATATGCAAAATAGAAAATCATTATGAATAAAAGTGTCGACTTTCTTACATTCATACGTATATACTCTAACGAGCAGCGCGAACTAAACGATATCTGCATGAACGTGCAAAGAATACTGAAACAGGTAGTTGGTTGGTTTTTGGCGCCATCCACTTACAACAATAAAATCTAAGGGAACTTTATAAGTACTTATACTTATAGGTGACACTTTACTTACAGCAAACAAAAAAAATTGCTTTTGACTATGGAGACAAGATTAAGGTTTAATATTAGAACACATTTCTTGAAGCTACAAACTCTGAGGTAAAGGTGAACGTTTTTTAACCTAGAAACAGAAATTTTGTCCCATGCTATGCATTTATGTATCTGCACTATCAAAAGCAGTTTTACAAGTTCGTTTGAAACAAAAAGTCATTTGCAACGAATAGTCTTTTCAAGACACAATCAATGTTAATTGGTCCTTCCCTCTTCTCACGTACGCCACAAGTAGAGAAACTAGAAAAAACCATTTGTAACACAGATACAATACAATAAACTATTTAGGTGCAGTTACTAAAATAGAATTAACAAAAACAGTTTTTAACAAATTTTCTCACATAGATTTTAATTATCTGTGAAAGAACAGTTCCCAAAAGGAATTTCTCAAGTTGATCAAAATTGAAACAAGGGAGATTTTGCATCTTTAGAGCGAATGTGAGAATCGACTGTGTTTATTCAAAATAACGCAACGGTAAAAATCAGTTTACGGAAGTGGAAATTACTAACAGGAAACAACTTCTTAATAATTCGATTTAAGTTTGTTACGAGAGAGTTCATGAAATAATCATTTGAGAGTTCACATACGTAAGCACTACTGATCACGGTCGCAGCTGAATGGTACATGGGCACGTCGTCCGTTGCTATCTTAAAAAACTCAACTGAAACACGGTCAGTAGCAAATATGCAACGTCAACTGTGATCATTAGTTAAAACTTGACGGGTGTATTTTCTTCTTCAACCCAAGACTCTCCTGGAATATAGTGCCAGGGACACGACACAATAAAAGAAATTAACTTACGATAAATAATAAGAGATCCAACTCAAAATAAAAACGTAAAGCACCTGAGGGATCTATAATGCTTCTATCAAGAACCAACAGAGGTAGCTCGATCTTACATACACTGCCACATATTAAAATAATCAAATTCTTGGCATGCAATTCCAACCAGACAAGAACGCGTACAATCTTGATTTCAGGAAACACAACAGATAATGACTACAAAAAAAAGATTACGATAAAAAATATATAAATAGAAAGCAAAAGGACGGAAAAAGAAGGTTGGAACAAATACTTAAAAAGAAAAACGAGAGCATTGTCCCCAGAGTGCCAGATAGACTGGCCTAACCATCTACCCTAAGTAAAGTCTGACTGTCGCCAAGAAATCTTTAGAGGACCAAGGGAAAGGATACTCTCTAGCGTCTAAATTAAAAAGCGAACTGATGTGAGTCTGTAACGTCTAGAGGATATTACGAAATTAATTAGATCCACTGAGTTTGTTTATTAGTATCTTGTCTTGTGTCAAAGTCGCCTAATTGAAAGTATGTACTGTATTCTTGACTGAATAAATAAAGACGGCTACAAATATAATAACTAGAGCTGAGCAAATCTTTAGTATGTGAGCTTGTTTTATTGTTTATGGTCCATATAACTAATTTTATTTTGCATATATGGAAACTTAACAGCTCAAAAACGCATAAGTATTTTAAATCATGCAAATCGTTATATACCAGTGGTTTTTTATTTTTCGTTTAGGAAAATGTATCTACGAGGGCTGTTTGACGGAAGTGTGACATTTCAATAAAGAACAGGTTTAGCCTAGATTTTTTTTATTATTTTTCAACAGTTCCCTTCAAGTGCTACACACTTAGTCCAACGACTTTCCAATTTCTTTAAGCCTTCTGAGAAATGTTCTTTTGGCAACTCGTCAAAATAGGCCTGCGTTGCAGCAATAACCTCTTCATTTGATGCGAATTTTTTTCCTGCGAGAGATTTTTTCAAATTCGAAAATAAAAAAAGTCTCTTGGGGCCAGATCCGGTGAGTATGGTGGATGGGGAAGCAGTTCGTAGCGTAATTGTACCAATTTAGCGGTTGCAATTGCAGATGAATGAGATGGGGCGTTGTCGTAATGAAAGAGCACTTTCTTACGTGCCAAATGTGGGCGTTTTTTCTTTAAGATAACATCAAAACGGGTCAATAAATCAGCATAATATTGGCCAGTTATTGTTTTACCCCTTTCCAAATAGTCAATATGGATTATGCCTTTAGAATCCCAAAAAATAGTCGCCATGACCTTATTAGCCGAGTGACCAATTTTAGTCTTCTTTGGTGCACGTTCGTCTGGTGATATCCATTGTTTCACTGTTCCTTTGTCTCAGGGGTATGGTGGTGGATCCAGGTTTCGTCAACAGTCACATATCGGCGAAAAAAACTTAACTGGATTACGTTGTAACATGACCAAACATTGATTTGAAGGTTGAACACGAATTCTCATTTGGTCCACTGTGAGTAATCGCGGCACCCATCTTGCCGATACCTTTTTAATATACAAATGTTCGTGTAAAATATTATGCACCCGTTCGATTGAGATGCCAACAGCATCAACTATCTCGCGCACTTTCAAACGTCGATCAGCCATTACCATATTATGGATTTTGTCAACGATTTCCTTAGTAGTGACCGTTTGTAAGGGCCCGGGGCGTTCACCATCATCAGTGCTCATACGGCCAGTTTTAAATGAATTAAACCACTTGGAAACCATTCCATGCGATGGAGCAGATTCACCGTAATATTTCCGTAATTTCTCCTCAGTTTCTTTCACTGTTTTTCCACGTAAAAAATAATGTTTAATTAAAACACGAAATTCACGTTTTTCCATATTTACAAAATAGCACAAACTTGATTGATTTCTATGACTGCCAAATGTATACTATTTCACAGATTGACATGAAATTTGGAGGTTAAGCCTCTAAAAGACTGACGTATATGCTAATGTTTTCGATTTACCGATATCAGCGCCATCTAGCGGAAAGTCACGCTTCCGTCAAACAGCCCTCGTATATTAGCTGCCACTATAAATCTTGTCTTTAAAATTGCTTGGAAAAATAGATTTGGGTAATATCAGATGTAAGTAGTTTTTAAACCAGCCTCTACTGATTTCGATTTTTTAAAGCGTATATTAATGTAGTATTGCATTTTTCATGCATATACGAGGGCGGTTCAGTAAGTACCAGTGTTTGACGACAGAAGGCGTTCCTGAGGGAAGTTGGTGTTATCATCGTGTGCTGCCATCTATCAAACGACGGTATAACAAATTGCAGACTGATTGATAGGTTAGTTTGGATTTGACAGCCATTTGAGTAAGACGTGTTTCGTGATTTTAGCTAAGATGGAAAAAGAGCAGTATCGTTCGGTAATTCGCTTTCTGTTTTTGGATGGGAAAAAATGCGAGGAGATAAAAGCAAAGTTGGATGCTGTTTATGGGGACACTTCGCCATCTATGACCACAGTTAGATATTGGTTCAACGAATTTAAACGTGGGCGAACATCCGTTTTTGATGAGGAGCGACCAGGACGCCTGGCAGACGTGGTTACCGAGGAAATCATTCAAAAAGTCCACATGATTCTCGCTTATCGACGAACGAAAGTGCGTGAAGTAGCAGAGGCCGTAGGTGTGTCGACCGGAACGGCAATTAATATTTTACATGATAAGTTGGCAATAAAAAAATTGTCGGCGCGATGGGTGCCGCGATTGCTAACGGTGGACAACAAGCGGATGCGGCTGTTAACTTCGAAGCAGTGTTTGGAGCAATTTAAGCGAAATCCGAAGGAGGTTTTGCGTCGAGTTGTCACCGTTGATGAAACCTGGATTCATCATTACATACCAGAAACTAAGTAACAATCAAAACAATGGATTTCTCCCGGTGAATCTGCTCCAAAGAAGGCGAAGATGGTTCCATCGACCGGAAAGGTCATGGCGACGATTTTTTGGGATGTGAACGGCGTCATCCTCATGGATTTTTTAGAAAAAGGAAGAACGATCACTGGACAATACTACAGCGAGTTATTAGACAGCTTCGACAAAAAATTGAAGGAGACACGGCCGCATTTGGCGAAAAAGAAGGTGCTGTTTCACCACGATAACGCACCAGCACATTCACCCGGAGTTGTCGCCGCCAAACTGCTTGAATTGCGTTATGAATTGCTGCCGCACCCCCCGTATTCACCCGATCTGGCTCCCTGCGACTTTTTCTTGTTTGCTAACATGAAGAAATGGCTCGCGGGAAAAAAATTTAGCTCAAACGAGGAAGTCATCGCCGAGATAGAGGCGTATTTTGGAGAGTTCGACAAATCCTATTTTTTGGAGGGGTTAAGAAAATGGCAGGAACGTTGGGAGAAGTGTATATTTCTAAAAGGAGACTATGTTGAAAAATAAAAAAATAAATTTTTGAAAAAAATTCTGTCTTCATTTCTAACACGGGTACTTATTGATCCGCTCTCGTATTACAGGGTTTCTGTGGACTATTTCTGTGCATATATGCCCTTTCTTTACGAAATATCTGCCCAACTTTAATAATAGCCTTAAGAACGGATGTGTAATCAGGTGAATGTGAACAAGTTAGTACAATTCTCGAAATAAAGTGTGAATGGGATAGAAAGAAAAAGAAAAATATTGATCTTGCTTACTTGATTCTGATGGAATGCTAAACTGAAACTGCACTGTAGTGTTTGGTCTTACATAACGATCTCTTAATTTACGTTATTTGAAAATAGTGATAGCAACCTCTATCAAATACTTCAAGAAATTGAAATTTTCTTCAGATTAATTTTATTTTCTAAATTAAATGGTTAAAGTTGTGTTGACAGAAATCTGTAGTAAAATCAATTCTCTTGCTGCTTTTCTACTGTTACTCGTGTTTAGTGTTTGAGTTTACTTTACCCCTTCTGATTCCGGATTTCTAATATCAACACACTCCGATTATACAAGCTACACATATTGGGACTACTGATGCATGAATTACAAATAATACTATATGAAAATATTGGAAATCTAGATGTAAGATAACCAATACATAACAGATAATATTTGAAAAGATAAAAATACAATGTGTAAATCTTTGAAATAATTGAAACAAAGATTTAATTTAAACCTATGTACTAACACGGTAATCCATCTACGTATGTGTATTTCTACACAGAGGCTTTGTATTAATGGCTATTTCCATTCATATAATTCCAACAGTCAAGTGTACCGTTATCGACAGGCTAAGTAAATAATTCCATTCAACCCTCTTGTTTTAGTTTAGCTGCGAGGATTGGTTTCGGTTTCAACATCCTACATGAAGTTTATTTGCAATATTATATTCAGTATTTAATTTATCGCAATATTGAAATAAGATATTCGTTTTTCAATGTACAGATGTATTCATGCAATTTTATTATTATTATTCAACAAAAGGAAAAGAAGGTTATGGCGTGTTCTAATTTTTTATGCATTTCTTTATCAGTAAGAAATTCGCAACTAACGTGACACGTACAAATCATGAACTACGAAATGGTTTTTTAGTAGGTATAAAGTACGTTCCAATTTTTATTCTCGTTTATTATTATTTATGTTAACAGAAGCTACAGTTGTTGCAAAAGCTTTACGTGTAAATCATGAAAATTGCCGAAAACACAAGTCTTGTAGTTACTTGTACATATTCAAACGCTTTTCAAGATATAAATATGTATATTCAGAGAGCGCTCGATAGAATATAAAAGATCATAAAGTAAAACGTAGAATTTAGCGTCAAGATGTGTTGAATATTAAACAATAACTTTTATATGAAAAATAATTCATATGATGGCACTTCTTCCTTTTTTAGTGGGAAAAATAAAGTGTTAATAACAATAATAATAATTGTCTTGCCACAAAACTTACAAAACTACTTAAGTCGGTTAGAGAGGGTAAGGCTCGGCTAAAACCTGTAATTCATAAAAAACATTTTTTCTGGTCCAAAACTAAAAATCATAAAGATACTTAAATGATATTCTCCTTGACGTCAGTTTCGTAAATAAACAGAATTTTAAAGTCCTGCTAGCTATTTATAGCTTGAACAGGAAAAAACCTACCAGCAAACTAGCTATATTAGCTGGAGATGGGGTCGATTCAAGTTAATAATTTCCGGGTTTGTACTGAAGGCTAAACAGATTTAGTTCAGTGATTTCTAAAAACATTGATCTTGATGCAGTCGAAGCACAACAAAATATAAAACTGATCACAAATAAGAAATATTGAGTTCTCTTTAGAAACGTAATACCATAATTTTTGCCACCTAAATTCGCTCTGCAAATCTTACCAAATCTAGGGGCTCAGAATCAACATAATTAATGTGGATGTATCTTCTATATTGCTGAACGAACACACATTTGACTCGAGTTCTAGTTTATTCAAACAAAATTAGTTCAATTAACTTAAACAATAAACAATTGTAATTAAGGCACTAAATTACTGAAGTCTCACAACTTCACCAATAATACTTAGTTATCAATCAAATCAAATACTTATCAATCCCTATCTGACACATTCCTCTAAAGATTGGGTAAGTGTTTTTGACACTTGAATGTGGTAAAGATAAAAGCTTTCAAATTGGAACAAAGTTATGGGTGCACTGCTTATGTAAAGGATCTTGACGTTTCACAGAAGTTGGAATCTAGATTTAGTAACATTCCCAACGTACATTAAATAACAATACACAACCAGACCTTCTGGCTGGCGGACAGCTTTAAACGGTTACGTGCGCGCTACACTATAGTGACATTGTCCTTAAGAGCTAGATGCCTGCCACTTGCCAGTTCAATCTAAAAACATTAGCTATAAATATTAACAAAATGACATGCTTTCGGTAAAGTCTACATTACCCTCTTGCGCGTTACTTATTCTCGAGAAGGACACAGCATAATAAAACTTTATTGTCTTTTATAATGTTTTATTGAGTTTAGCAAAAGCATCACCGCAGATTGAGACACTGTTCCTCAAAGCTGATTCTCAATGGTTATCAGCAACTAGGTAGATTGCAACTAAATTAAAAAGAGAGACTATCAAACACAAAATGTTGAACACTCGCGAGGGGGATTTAAATTCCCCATTTCCTATTGATCTTTCAAAATTTCAGTAGTGAGGAAGCCTTCGATAATAAGGCGCTAGCTATTTGTTTCTAACAGTAGGAGAAGTGTAGTGACGTGCTGTTGCATTTTAGTGGACGATTATCTTCATACGTAACCTTAAAACTTGATTGGGGTATTCAGACACCCAGAGCGAGTGCTGCCGCTATATTTATGGTTCTGTTTATTGGTAGGTATTTTTGTTTTTGGGAATATGAGAACTTTTTTGTCTTTTAGCATGCAAATAATGGCTAGTTCTGGCTTAGATGGTTGGATGAAATCGAGCAGGAGCAGGAAAATGAAGTTTATGCAGATTCCGATTAGGGTAATGATGAAGCAAATTTGGTTACAATGAGCGATCATGCAATTGATTCAGAACAAGAAGCCAAAAAGTTTGTATGTGAAGAAGACAATGATGAGTAGAAAACATATTATTTTGGAGATGATGAGATTACAAAGTGGAGTAAGACACCACCACCTGCATCTAAAAGCAGAGCACATAATATAGTATTGAAAGTACCAGGACCAGTTGGTGTTGCAAAAAATGCACATATACTATTATGAAGCGTTTTTAATCTTTATAAATGAAACAATTATAGATTCAATAGCTGCGTCAACAAATAACAAATCAAGATTTTGCCGTAATAGTGATCCCAAACAAACCGATTCTTGTAAGATTCGGGCATTTTTGGGAATATTATATCTAACTGGCGTTACAAAATGTGCCAGAACCAATGTTGTAGATCTGTGGAGGACCAAGTGACATAATCTATCTAACGATGTGTTATAATCGATTTCGTTTTTGTGCCGTTACATTAGATTTGACAACATAAATGATAGACATGCAAGACGTGAGATAGATACACTAGCTGCCATTAGAAAGGTTTTCGAAATATTTATAAACAACTGTCAAAAAACCTTTGTGCCAAGTTAATTTTTGACTACTGATGAACAACTAATTGCCTTCCAAGAAAGATGTGCCTTTAGGCAGTACTTGCCTTCAAAGCCGGCTAAATACGGCATAAAAGTGTTTGCTCTTGTAGATACGAAAACCATGAGCACAATTAATGTAGAAATGTATTTTGGTAAACAACCCCCGATGGACCATATCAACAAAGCAACTCTCTAGCTGATTTTGTCAAAAGACTTGCTGAATCAGTGCAAAACACTAACAGAAATATTACAATGGACTGCCTTCAGAGTTCGTTCAAACTAAAAGTCGACCTGAAGGTAGTAGCTTATTTTCGTTTCAAACAAACTGCACTTTGGTGACATTTGTACCTAGAAAATATAAAAACGTTTTGGTGGTCTCCACAATGCATCACGATAATGAAATAGACCCAATTACAAATAAGCTTGAAATAATTATGGAATAGAACCGATCCACATTTGGAGTGTATATGGTCGATAAGATGTATACCTTATATATAATGTTTCTTGAAGTAGCAGACGCTGGTCTTTGACTTGATTTTTTTTTTGATCTGATGAATATTGAAATTGAATGCTCTGAATTTATATGTAGCAAACTAGAACTACAAGAAGATAGAAAGGATAGAGTTTCTGTCTACGTTAGCAAAAGATTTAAGTAAACCATTAATTCTAAAAAGAATGTACATGGAAAACATTTTAAAAAATATACGAAGTACAATTCGTTTTCTGGTGAGATTGGACAATCCGCTTACTCCTGTAAAAGAATCGCAGGCAAAAATCGCAAGAATAGGAAGAAGATGTTGTTATTTCTGTCCACGTAGACTAGACAAGAACACAACTGTTGTTTGCGCCCAGTGTTCTAGTTATACATGCAAAGAACACCAGGAGGTTATTTGCACACAGAATGCAAATCAGGCAGAAGACATTTCATCAGAATCTGAAGAAGTTTAAATTTATTTTTGTCACATGTACAAATGACGTATATTTAATTCCTTATAAATAAATCTTTGCATCAACATAAATATATACGTGTATTACTTATTTATTTTACTTGAAACTGGAAGTACTATATAATTGAAAAAATGGGAAAAGGCTGTAACTGAACTTGCTTGTTTGGCAACATTGATTTCAATAGTGATGAATCACATTATGAACTAACATTTTAAAAAGTTACACTGGAAATACCATTGTCATATGGCTATCATTTGAAGTTATTATTGCCAATCAAACAAAATAGTCTGCTAAATTTAGCACTTGTAGTAAGAAATGACATTAACATGTAGGGTAAATTATACGACAAAACAAAGCCTATATCTGTGTGATATAATTCACAAAATAAAAGTCTACAACTTTACTATCTTTAACTAAAGGTAAATATAACGATAATTTGTCGATATCAGAAGAATAGTTAGGTAGTTAAAACTACTAAGGTTGCAACAGCAATAGATTCGTTATGTATACAAAATTCAGAACTTACATAGTTATGTTGCGTTAAGTAATTTACCTATCCGTCGGCAATTTCCAAAGCACAAACGCATTGAGAACCTGCTTAAACCTCTAGACGCTCTAATTTCATACAGATTCTTAGTTTTTCCCCTGTAAACGAGCTTTTCTACAATGAAGGGTTAACATGAAGGAGACTCGGGGCAACTTTAGATACGAGAAATAAGTTTAACAAAAAAACAGTCAATGTATTCCATTGAGAATTACTTTTACAACACCTGGGGAAAGAATTCGATGATGAAAATCTCTTTTAAATGAAATTAAAGTACCACAGATTTTCAAGACAAGCTAGGGCTCTCAACTAACTTAGAATCTTCTTGACAATTAGGAAATGAAATATTGTATAACGGTTTATTTGCTACTGGATACAACCAAAGAAACTGCACTGAAAGCACCAAGCACCAAGAAAGTATATCTACACGGAAAGCACTAAAGGGGGTCTGTAATAGAACGAAACACACCCTTTTACAAACAAACTCGACGTCGCTTCGATAATTTTCACAATAACACTTTGTAACGGTCTTCTGTAATCACTCTTCCGTTACATGGTAAACCTCGCGGTATTTCACTACCCTGCATTTGTGAAACACCCGGTATATATGAGATTTCCTTTTAGAGCCTAATTTTCTTGTAATATAAATCTTATTCAGATTTATTACGTTGCTTTTTTAAAGGAAGTTAAGCTCCAGAATCTTGGGTTAGCAGGGTAGAGATCCACTGTTTCTCTCGTTATGAGATACTTTGTTTTTTTATCTGTTTGATAACTTAAAACTATTTTACGCTTATTCAAGCGGATTCTTGTTTTATTATGTTCTCATGGACTCTGCTATTCATTGTTTTGTATTTAAACCCTAACTTGGATTCTTTTGTGTAAAATTAGTTAATTTCTTCTTTCGGGCCGGTTAACAATTTCCGAATTCTGGGGGAACGCGAAGAGCTTAGCGAGGAAAAGAAAAACCCTTTATAAAGGGGTAAGTTATCTTTATTTCTTGCATCCCCTGTGTTCTTAGTTCTGATTGTTGTTTCTTCTCTCCAGTTTTCTTTTGGTTAGATTCCGGAAAGTTTAATTCTGGTAATAATTATTATGTAAGAATTCTTTGCTTGAGTTTCATGAAGCTCTGTTGGTAACCGGAGGTACCGTACTTTCGTAGTATCAGTGATTGCTGGAATTGAATTCGTTTCCACGTCTTGTTTGCTGAATTACAAGACATTGGACCCAGGGACACTTGATCTAGCAGATTTCGTACAACAATAGAATAATTTTTATTGGCTCCAAACTTTAAGAAATTTTTGTGTAATTCAGTAATCCAAAAGTTCACTTACTTTTACTATCATTCGATTAATTAAATAATATTTCTTTGATTAATCCTTCAAAGTTAATTTAGCTATTGATTAATTTTTATATGATTCCTTCCTTTTTGTAATTATTACATTTAATTACCATCTTTTACTTTGATTTGACTTTACCGCGCTCTAAAGTAATTCTATATTAAGAATTTGTCATGTTAAATTTGTTTCACTATTTAATTTTCGGATTTTAAATAAAGGTTACTCTTTAACTTAATTACATAGGATTATTTTGACAGTCTGCAGTTTCCGATCGGAACTAGCTTTCGAAGATGTATGGTAAAATCTATGACTTCAATTATTATTCGAACCTCGCCTTGATTATCATTTGACTTTACATATTTTTTTTAATTTTTAACCGAATTTGACTTACATTCGGATTAATTACAAATCTGTGGTTTCTAATTCTTTTAAATTAATTAGTGAAGTTAATCTTTAAATTTTATTTATTTTCCTTGTACTTTTTAATATGTAGCTTTTGAACGGATTTAGATTAACAGCCAAGTGTACCTGATGATAACAAATGTTTGAATTTTTATAGCTTAACCTGGGATTTATTTCGTGTTAATATTTAATTTTTCTTTGCATTAAATTTTATTTTTGTATTCAACTTAACCTTCTTGTAGTTACAAAATTTGAGATTTAATGAACGTCATGAATTATGAGGTATTAAACAACTTGCAATTTTGGGTTTAGTATTGTGTTATTAGACGTTGTTAGTAATTTTGTTTTATTAGTTAAGGCTTAATAACTTTGTCATTTAATAACTAATAATTCTTATTCTTATAAATTTCAATTTTCGATTTTGATTACATAAATTTTATTTATTACCAATATATATTTGTGATTAAATTTAAATTCCTGTGTTTTATTGTGAGTATAATCTATACTTTCCCACACCTAAAAGCTACTAACTTGAGTTCAGCTAGCCTAGGACCAAGCGTTCCTAGTTTTCGTTCATGTTAATACTGTAACGCAAGCTTTTACGTTACAACTTTAGTTGAGTATCAGATGCGCGGAGTCCAAGAGTTGTAAGTTAACATAAGCCTTCCTAAATTCAAGAGACCAAAGCTTTTAAACAAGAACTCCCTCTACATTTCGCTAGAGAGAAAATGATTTCTATTGAGAAACCAAATTAGTCATACGACCTCTGATTTAGTTAACGAAAAGAAAAGTTTTGCAAGTTAAAACTTAGAATATAAATTTCGGTGAACAAATAAACTCACCCCATTCTAGGTAATAAATTGTCTGCGTCTGACGTTTTAAAACTATTTCACTATAGAAAGTATAAATTGACTTTCACAGTTTCAGGAACGTACTAAGGCAATATAATCGTAGAAGGTTTGAAGGCGAAATGTGCTCTAGTAACAGTCTCCGATAGGATGAATACATAGTAAATGACTTGAAATAATAATCTGTTTATTATTTAATTTAAAGAAAGTTCAATTCAACTGTATTTCAGTTAACCAAATTTAAAAAAAAATTATACGTATATAAGTAATCAGACTACAATTTGAAATACTCTTTTAGGCTTTTCGACAAGACATTCCTGACGTTAACATAATTCTAACCAGCTTATCTCTTTGGTAATGTATAACGTAATTTATTTGATTACTTAAATTCGAGCAATATCAAAATCATATGTGTAATATTACATTGTAGATTAATTCATCGCACTTTTTTCGACAGAAACCTTACATGCATCCAGCAAAAATTGATCAGTTAGATTAAAAAGTTAGTAATTAAAAAAAACTTAATTACCTTGGTTCCTATAATAACCAATAGTATATTACTATAAAAACTTCAAAAGGAAATTTAATGAAAGCACATATTAAAAGCAGCAAATATACTCGTGAACATCTGGGGTTAAATCAGTTTGTAACCAATTTTTGATAATTCAGTACGGCTTTAACCGTGTAATTGAAACATATGGAATAAACCGCAACGCGATGTGTCAATACGTCAGGAGATATTATCCGCTTTTGCACCGATTAAATGCCGGGATTTTAAATTTATGGTTATTGCATTTCATGAACGGAACATGTCAATGTAACTAAAAGGTTTTAAGCGATAGCTGTTTTTAAGTCCGCGTGCCTAATCATTTTAAATCATTGCTAATTCTGAAAACGGAATATTAAAACAAATAAAGCATTACTAACTTTCAAAATTCAAAATCTGTTTTAATTGTAAGCAATGAGTAATGCCAAATACCTCGTTTTAAGTTGTTCGTCACACATTTTTCAGAGGTTTAGGGGAAGCAGCTTGTGGTTGAGAGAAGCAGGGAATAATTGTTCATTTTAATTGCTCATACACCTACACCCACAGTTCTGGTATAACGAACATACACTTGCGGAAAACAGAGAGGCGCAGTTAATCTTTAATTAAATCTATTTTATGAGTTTTCCCAGTAATAACATTGCAAACAAGCAATACCTCTGTCATTTAAAAATAGCGCGTCCTGTAAATGCAGCAGGAGTTTCAGGGGAAAAGAATTTAAAATTGGGGAAGTTTGAAAAAGTCAACATATTCAAATTTTAAGAAATTTAAAAAGATTTTATCAATACTTTGTATACACATGGAAAGGACAGTTACATATAAGAGGGGTAGAATGTTTGAAATATGAAAAAAAACGGAATTTTTATTAATTTTACATCAAAATGTTTGGAGCATACCAATGTAGTATAGCAGTATTAATATATTGGACCAAGGAAGGATTTCTTAAGTAAACAGTTTTCGGAGAAACGCAAACTTTGAATATTTCGCGTTTTAATTGGCTTGCTTGGAATAAAATTTGTAACTGAAGATGTTGATAAATTTACACAGCATTATTTTAATGGAATATTAAATAAAATTTCTTTTTATAACTCATTTGGTTTTTCTTTACTTTTTTAAATTTTAATAAAATATAAGGAAACAAACTGGTATCCTAAAAGGAAATACTCCCAAATCGCAAAATACCTTAAGCTTTCTGTCTTGACCTTTTCCTTTTCTGTTAGTGAACCTTAAAATGCCTTGAGGTTATGTTTCGTTTTGCCGTTTTTGTCTAACTGTGAATTACTAACATTTTTTTGTTGATCCTAAATGGATTAAGAGTAGTAATTCAAATCTAATAAAAAGAATAATTCTACGTTAGTATATGAAACAGGATAAGTTGGTATTAGTTATCTTTAGCAGCATCTACATAGGATTACTTTTTGTCAACTTTACGAGTTTTTCAGGGGTGATAAAATTGTCTTAATATAAAGCCAAATTAAAAATGAAATTGCATTTAATAATATAAATTAAAGTGTTAAATCTATGAAATACTGTTCGGATGTTTTTCTTAATTGAAAATATACGAGGTCTGTTCAAAAAGTATCGCGAATTTTGTGTTTTTTCAAAAATTATTTATTTATTCATGAATATCTATTTTGTTCCCTTCAAAGTAATCCCCATCAGATAGTATACACTTGTGCCAATGTTTTTTCCAATCCTCAAAGCACTTCAAAAAATCATTTTTGTGATCTTGTTTAGCTCCTCCTTCGATGCCGTCTTTATCTCCTCAATCGTAGCGTAGCGTCGTCCTTTCATGGGCCTCTTCAGTTTCGGGAACAAGAAGAAGTCACAGGGGACCAGGTCTGGGGAATACGGTGGCTGCGGCGTCATTAGTGTGTTGTTTTTGGCCAAAAATTTGCCCACAAGCAACGATGTGTGAGCGGGGGCGTTATCATGGTGCAAAAGCCAATTTTCGTTCTTCCACAAATCCGGGCGTTTCTGGCGGATTGCTTCGCGTAAATTGCGCATAACTTACAGGTAATATTCCTTATTGACCGTTCTACCCCGTGGCAAGAACTCATGATGCACCACGCCCCTGCAATCGAAGAAAACTGTAGGCAAAACCTGCATATTAGACCGAACTTGGCGTGCTTTTCTCGGTCTTGGCTCGTGCGGCAGCTTCCATTGGGATGATTGAGCTTTGGTTTCCACGTCATAACCATAAACCCATGATTCGTCACCAATTATGACCCTCTGGAGCAAATTTGGGTCGTCGCAGACAGAGTCCAACAGCTCCTCAGCAATGTTAATGCGATGCTGTTTTTGGTCGAAATTGAGCAATTTTGGTACGAATTTCGCGGCGACCCGTCTCATGCTCAAATCATTGGTAAAAATCGAATGGCACGAGCCAATCGATATGTTTAGGTCCTCAGCAACTTCTCTAACGGTGATTCGACGATTGGCCAATACTATTTTCTTCACTTCATCAATGTTTTCGTCTGTTGTTGACGTGCTCGGGCGTCTGGCACGCTCTTCGTCGTTCACATCTTCTCGGCCCTCTGAGAACATTTTGTACCACCGATAAACGTTGCTTCGGTTCAAGGTAGTTTCACCATATGCCACAGTCAACATTCGGAATGCGTCCGCGCAATTAATTTTGTTTTTCACACAAAATGTGATACAGATTCTTTGATCCATTTTTTAGAATAGGCAAAAATCGAAGACGAGCCAAAACACGTCCAAGCAAAACAGCTGTCAAAAATTAACTGAACATTCAAAATGGCCGAACTTGTCAGCATAAGTGAGGGACATGAGTACCAACATAACGTCACAAAAAAATCCAAAATCGAATATACGTAATCCGCGGAAATTCAAAATTCGCGATACTTTTTGAACAGACCTCGTATTTGGTAACCATGCAAAAAATGAACGTTAAATCTTTACTTTTGATCGGCGTTAAGACATTGAGCAGACGCAGTTTTTAAATTAAACAGCAGTACACAATAACGTAAGTTGAACAAACATTTGACATTAGTACACACAGCCCGCAATTGAATTGCAAAGGCAGAAATAGCTACAACATTTAAAGGCAGTATATTGTTACTTACCGATTTTCCTGCGAATCAATGAAAGTAACTGCAAGATTGTACAAAGAATATTTTATGATAATAACTTGAGTGAAGTTGTTTCCTGATGAAACAATTGTGGTGTCAGTTCCTACTCCTACCTACCGTCAACAAATAGACTCAAGGAAGCAATTATAATAAATTAAACGAATTTTAACTTAGTTGGCTGACTTTTGTAAATTGAATGGTTTTAAATCTGCCTGCATCACAAAGTTTCGGGATTTTTGTAGCAGCACGCGATTACTCTACATCAAGTCAGTTTCCTGTGTGGGGGGGGGTTTCATAAGTCCGACAACTCCACAACGGTTAGAAACGCTCAAATTCCCCGTAACTGCCCTTTACCGCAATTATCCAAAGAAACAATTACATACATCATCGATATTCTTTTTATCGTCCCTTCCGTTAACAATTTCCTCTGGCAACAATAAAGCAATCCGCCAAAAAATTCTTCCATTCATTCTTTCATTATCATCAATTTTCTTTTGCTACCAATTTCATGTTGTATTCATAATACAATATCAAACTGAAACAACTGGAAATTCTCTCTCTGACCAAAACAACGAAGTATTCGAAGACAAGAAGTTTATAAATATAAGTCTTTTCTAAGGACAATGTAAATCTGTTCAAGAAACTGTTATAAAAGAAACAATAGATAGATATGTACAGAACATCAGAACATTGTTTGAAGTTTGATATATTTTTTATAAATATTTATGAATTTATTTAATCTGGCTTACCCACAGAAATTAATAAAAGAAGATAGACCTTTTACATCGAAACGCTGGGTGTTGTCCTAGAGAGTAGCCTTTTGAAAGATCTACACTAAATATCCAGTATTTCGAACGATGCGAAGGTCAAGCAGTTCTATGAATTTCAAAAAATAAAGTATCAGAAACTCGTAAATGATACCAAAAAAAGCTTTCTATGATAGTAAAATACAAAATGCCTCTAATAAATTGAAGGTAGTTTGGTCAGTAATCAAAAAGAATGTAAATATAAATAAAAATAATAAACAAGTCCCCACAGATATAAAGGTAAATGACCATTCCACTGTACAAAACATCTGTGAGATCGCAAATACTTTCAATAAATATTTTATTGATTCGGTAAAGCAATTGACGTCAGGATTTTCCTTCGATTACTCTAGGATTTCGAAATTATTTTATCTGTTTTAAAAAAGAAATCCTCTGCTATATATAAAATACATTGTTGGTTATTAAAGAAAGTTGCTGACGACATTGTTATACCTTATTTAATTCATGTATCGTTCGAGGTCGGTTATTTCCCACATCAATTCAAACACCCTAGTTGTCCCAATACGCAAGAAGGAAAATCTAAACGAGATCAAAAATTACAGACGGTAGCCCTGCCACCAGCATTTTCAAAGATGTTTGAACAAATCTTTTACGATCGATTTGTTAAATTTTTAAATAAACATAATGTACTGATTGGACAGCAATATGGTTTTAAAAAAGGCTGTCAACACAAGATGCTGTCTTGGTGTATTACAATAAATTGATGGAAAACTACTACGCAAAGTTAAAATCTCTAGGTATATTTCTCGATTTGAGTCGAGCTTATGATGTTATCAATCATGAGTTACTATTATTTAAGTGCGAAAAATACGGTATCCGCTGGCCTGCCACTTCCTGGATACAATCGTATTTATCAGATAGAATCCAATCAACCTTAATTAAGCAAGATGCTACAAAGGCTATGTCTAGTAGCATAGATGTTACAGTGAGAATTCCCCACGGCAGTATCTTGGGACTCTTATTGTTTATTTTATTCATAAATGATATAACAGAAAACTTAGGAAATTCTCTTCTCACCCTTTATGGTAATGATACATCAGCGATAATATCAGCTAAATCGTTCAACGAATTAAGCAGTAAAGCCACATCATTACACATGAAGCAGTTGTGTAAATCAAACGAGTTAATCTTAAATTCTTCAAAAACACAATGTATTTTATTCTCATCGAGAAATATTTATTGTCTTTAGTTTACTTGTGCGAAGTGAATCAGAAGCTTTAAAACAGCCAGAGCGCACTATTCGTATATGAGTCAATTGGCAAGATGTTAGCCAAGGTCGAACCACGAGTCTGATTATTACACAACGAAATAAAATAGGAACTGTACTGCACTCTAATAAGATACTTATTATCATAAAGTAAACTCAAAATTAAGTACTTGTGTGAGAAAGTCGACGCTACTGGTTCCTGGACAGCTGTACCCTGTAATTAAATCAGTATGCTAGCAAAACAATAAAAGATAACGGTAAGTTAATACATATATTAACATACTGTAAAAGATATAAATTTACAAGAGAAGGTTACAGCAATCCGGTTACACAATTGGAACATAACACAACCCTGAATAAACAGTTAGAAACATCTAAACAAAGCATACAAAACAAAAATATACGGAAACAAGACCAGACAAAACGTATCTGTATTTACGGTTTAACAATCCAGCACGATACATTCAGTACTGGAACAAGGAAGCCAAAAGGCATACATAAAATGAAACAGCCATAAATATTTGATATAAGATTCGTTGACTTATAATGGAAGAAGCATAAATAATAACAATAATAAACGGGACAATAATTAATGTGAAGTTTAGCTTTAAAATCACCACCTGCAGGTGTTGTTGCATAGAGCCAAGGCTCTCCATCCTAAAAGTAGATAAATAATATTTTGAGCCAAATACTCTAGTTAAAGTTATGGTTAAACAAGACACTCCAAATAAAATTATTGAATAACAAAGCGTTACGTTAATAATCTTTAGTACAAACAGCAAAGATAAATGCCAATTACATACAAATCCTGTTCATAAAGAGTAAACAAATAAAAGTTATCAAAATTCAGAACAAAGCAGTTACGTTATAATTCGACATATAATCGAATTTACTATGCGCAAATAAATTTAACGGTCCCGTTCCCACTGTGAGCGGTTCAACAGGTTTCTCGCTAATAGCAACTGGTGTTTGCAAATCTTTCACCAGTTCGAGACGATCGGTGGTGAGAAGATAAACTTGTAGATAATGTTCGCAAATAACTGCGACGACAGATTGGGGTTTGCCAATAATGCTTCTTCATAAACAAATAATAAAAATAGGTAGCGATATTCACCTATCAGGAACTAATCCGATTATAAGCGGGATCAGCTGTTAGCATTCGGTGCAGTGAACTTGCGGCACTTTTGTACAACTGATATTATAGCGATGACACATAAAGTTATACAACTTATATTACAACGATAACACATAAATATGTACAGGTGTGGGCGTCTTTCTCACACAGTCGGTATTGCGATATTTTAATTAAGCTTTAATCAAGTTATAAAATATCTGACTAGAGTACAGCAGTACGAATTTCATATAAAAATTCGAAGAACGAACAGAGTTCGAATATGGTATGATACTGAACTGAACGGTAGAATGACAGTCCACTTGTGGGATTTACTGAAGCGCAGCGGTCCGCTGGTCGGCGAAGTGTTTCAGGTACGAGAATACGGAATTTGATACATCCGGACCTACTGGGAATTATCACCAATTAATAGTTCAAAGACAGAGTTCAATCGCGCAGTTTACATCCAGGCTTTGCACCTTATGAGAGTATCAACTTTACGGTAATACGCAAAAAATCTTAAATTCCAAATACCTACTAGGGTTAACACAGCAAAAACGTGTTGATTTAACGGAAACTGACGGAAGACTCTCTCGAGTTCTCAAGCGACAAATGCCAATTCCAACCCCACAAGAAGCTTGAACCAGCAGATAATTGGTTATTGAAAGAATCGTATGTTTAGACAATCCAATCACCTAATGCAAACAGGACGGGACATAACGAAAATTTGCATCATGTATATGATGTTTACACGAACCATAAATCTTACTTATGTATGCTTCTCAAGCTGACAAAATTTGTAGCTTCAGGGGTAATAAAACTATTAGACAAGCGGAGAGATCAATGTCTGTACGTTAATAATAATATCTTTTCTGAGAATTTCGTTTCAATTCTGGGGGTCCCACAAGGCTCAAAGCTAAGCTCTTTACTATTTTTATTATTTATAAATGATCTGCCTCGCTACATGACTTTCAGTGAAATATTACTATATGCAGATAATGTTAGACTGTCTCGAAAAGCAAATAAATAATCAAGACTGCGTGGTGCTTCAGAATGATTTAAACCGTATAATAAGCTGGTATGATGAAAATAAATTACAATTTAATACCAAAAAATACAAGGTTATCTCTTCCAACCCTAAACAAATTGAACTAACTCACAATTACGCGATAATGGGAATTATATTGCAGAAGGTAACTGAAGTTAAAGATTTGGGTGCAATATTTACTTCCAAGCTAAAATTTAGTCGTCATATTGAGGAATGTGTAAAAGAGGCCAATAGGAAGTTAGAACGGGTATTTAGAAACAGTAAAGATTTTTGTTCGGAAACTACTTTGCTGGGGATACCCAGCTCTGTTAGGAAATCAATTAAGAATGAAACCTCACATTGGATCACCATAGGGGGACCCTTGGCAAAAGCAGGTCGATCCGTGGTCGTATTTAACAGTATCAATCTTAGGGTCAATAGAAGATAAAGCCTGACCTTAGGTCAACGGAGGTGCCCTGTGGAATATTTACTTTTCTTAGAAGAATAATAGAAGGCAAAGCCTGACTTTGGGGCCACATTAGAGGAGGCAACCCGAGCCGTGTTTATAATCAAGTTTTTTGAAAAAGTTAATGAAGCTGCTTTCCAACCTGCTTTCAAATAAAGGGACTGGCGGCCTGCTACCAACCAATAATCCCTCTGGCTAATTCACCCACAACGCATTCTAATCCGAGTTGAATGAAAGATTTGGATCAGCACGTTTGTCGGTGTTTGAGTTCACTCAGCGACTCAGCAGCCTCAGCAGCAGCAGTTCTACCAGAAGTAGTCAATTCCGCAGTAGCACTACTTAGAAGAATCGCCCCAACCTGAACCTTTGTTAATTCTAACCAAACTTGTGTTTTATTTTCTTGTTAATTAATAAAACCCACCCATCCTGCAAACAAAAACCTAATGGATCAAATGATATGAAAAAAGAAAAATAATACCAAAGAAAAGAAAGAATAACATCAAATAAACATAAAAACGAAGGACAGAAATAAATAACAAGAAATTCTGCAAAATAAATAAATAAAAAACTTAAAAATTCTTTTGTTTTAACAAATCTAAAGGAGCTAGCCAATTTGAAACAGCAAAATACCGACGAGGAAAAATTGAATTTTGAGAGCTGCACACTGCCTGGTGCACGATGTCAACGACACCCACAACCTAGTAACAGGTCACAAGCCTTTCTACTCCAAGAAGTTTAAAAGAAGAAGAGCTCTGTAACGCGACACTGATGCGACACGTTATTTTGATTGCTCTTATAAGGAATTATGATATGATTCTTAAATTTTTAAGTGCCTATTTAAAAAAAAACTTTTACCTACTTACCTGCCTAAAGTTAGACATTTAGTGCCTAGAAACTTTTAGTGAACACCCAAAAGAGTTTGCCTGACGCAAACTTGGAGTTTACAAATATTTTGTTCAGCGTTAACTGATTGGAACACAAAACAGAACAGATAAAGAAAATGGAACATACATAAATATTATGTTTTTGCCAAACTTACGAAAACTATTCTGCAAGATTCCAACGCTTTTTTTTAAGAAGAAATTTGCATTTTAATGCAAAAACATAGATTTCTCTTTTTTCTACTAGATGTTTAAAAATCACATACAATAGACAATCTCTTTTTGAAAACAGAACTAGGCATTCACCACAAAATGACAGCAAGAAGCTCACCAAAAGATGTGTAAATGTTCCCTTTGTGTCTCACAGTATCACGATAATCTTTGAGAGGTCAAAACACAGAATAGTCTAATCTTATTCAAAAAGAAAAACCACTTTATTGCCATTAAAGCCTCCGTTCAATGTATTTGTTATCAGTACGACATACTTTCTTAGAAAACGTTTTCGACCCTTGACTTCTGTAACTCTATAAATTCTATAAATTAAACTTTGTAAGGTTTTAGAAAATTTGATTTTATTCGGAAATGGAGCGCTTTATGAGAAGAGGGAAGGAATGGATGCGGAATTGCATCTACTTCGATTTCAAATAGGACATGATTATGTTACTCTATATATATTTTTTTTTCTTTAGAAACGTGTAAGCAAAAAGTAGTTTCGAATAGTAAGCATTGCTTGTTTTACTAACTTAACCATACGTAAAAGTGTGAGCAAATAAAATACTGCATTTAATATTCGACTAACTTCATCACTAATCGGTAATGTTTTTTTAAAAAAAATCTCTAAAAAACGTTACTGAAAAAATTTCCTCACGATCTCGTTTAATTAAAAGTTTTCTTTCCATAAATAAAACTCTAGAGGTCGCTAAACGCTTTCTATTAACATTTAACGAGAAAATATACAAGAAATAAATACCTTAAAAAAAGGGGGATTGTTTTTATCGAACATTTCGATGTATATACACCACTTTTGACTCGTAAAATGCGGCAATCCATCATTTCTCCACTATAAACGTCAAAACAGCTGGAGTTGGAAGAATTAAGTTGGGTTAAGGCCGATATACGTAGTAAACTAGCGGAGAGATACTCAACTCCTTTCGGACGTGACCGCTATTCTGTGAATTCCCTTTCTTCATATTTTATTAATTCGTATAGCTTACTATTTACATTTAATTTTTTTCACTATGTAAAAACTGTTTTTTTATTGTAGATAAGAGCTTGTAGAATACAAAATTCAAACAGTAAATTTTTTAGTAACTGTTAAAGCATCTCTTATTAGTGTGCTAACTGTGAATACGACGTGTTATCATACCAGGGATACTGAGAAAATAAGCAAATTAGTTATACAAAACTAGGTTTTTGTATTGTTAAGATTTCTAACTTCTTTAAATAGGGGCCAGCAGTTGGAAAATGACAAACTGTTCTTTAGTCGTCATAAAAAAATTAAAAACTTTCCTTTTGTTTTGGCGGATAGTACTTTGATAGTGACTTGTCTATTATTTTACAGCAATATGTAAGAAAAATCTTGGAACACGAGTTCGATGAACAGTGTTTCTATATTACCTTAAATTACACACAATTAATCTAAAAAGAAAAACCAGACAAAGTAAACACTTAGAAAGATTAAGATTTTTACTTTTTTTTTTAATTTTTCCAAACTTTCGGCCCTTTGCACAAACTGAAGATCAATAGTATGATTTTTTTAATTATTTCTCTATTGATCAGTAAGCTATTACGTGATTTTTGAGCTATATTAGAATTTGATACTCCAAAGTGTATACGTTGAGTTTACAGGTTAAAATTTTGACTTTCTTGCGTTTTTTCTTTTTTTTTGCGCAAACTGAAGATCAATAGTAGGATTTTTTAAATTATGTTTTCATTAATCTGTAATCAATTAGGCAACTTTTGAGCCCTATTAGAATTCGATACTCGAAATTTATGTTTTTTCGACCTGCCCTACTTGACCGTTCTAGGTATATAACATAGATAAAGAAAAATAATTGTTTATTTACGATTTACATCGACTGCGACTTAACGCTTAATTGCATGACTTACTTGGCTTTTTCTAAATTGAACTCACGTATTTCAGACACAATTGATAACACAAGAACATAGAGATGATTAAATAAAAAAAGATTAGCAATAGCACAGGAGACTGCATTGGATTTGTCTAGAATATTTATTCAGGGTGTGTCGAAAATGTTTTAAGGGCGCTGTACAATTAAATCCGAATTAGGAGTTTTATCTTTTTCAGGGTTGCTAGTCATAGATATTTTTGAAAATGTTACGATAGGTGGATTACAATCAATTATTAAGAAACGAAACACAAATATGACTGAATGTCTCTTTGTATTACTTCTGTTAGAATTTGGCAGTAAAATTTAAGTCACATCTAGTGGAAATCTATTATTGTTTGCTGGACACTGAAACATTTATTTATAGGTTATGTCATATTAACTACTTGATTTGTGCTTGGTACTCGCTTAGTTCTATAGTTGCGCTTACAATATAATTATGTAGTATTCAGTTTAGAAAAGTTGCTAGCAGATGTTCTATGTACTGTATTTTGTCTTTGTGCTTATTTCTATTTTATATCAATTTTACAATTTCTGTTTACTTATAATTGGTTGACAAAAATTGCCAACAGCAAATAAAGAACACGGCGAATTTTTTTGTTCAAAGTGTCAGTCTACATAATATTAAAGAGAGTTTACTTTACACTATTCGTTCACGTGTACAAGACACATACGAAGAAGTACATTAAAATTCTTACATGTTCTGGAAATACGATGTGGCGCTCTTAATAAAAAAAGATGAAAAAGAAATATAGTAATTTGAAAAGCCACAAGGGCCGGCTAACTCGGGTCGCGGATTCAAATAAAAACGACTGTTGAAGGCAAAAAAGGTTGGGCACCATCCACTGTAAAACAGTACCAAAGAAAAAACCTAAAAAGAAGAAATATACAAAACAAAAACAAGTTTTTAGGGTATCAGACTTTAATCAGACTTTAGTACGCAGCAAGAACAAAAAAATATATATGAATATAAATAAAATATATACAAAGTTACTAAATTTTATAGTCAAAGATTAATACCAGAGTTAAATAATTAAATGTGGTAGTGTGACGTCACTCTTTACAAAATGTATGAATCTAGTTGGTTAATTATTATTAATTAAATAAATAAGTTAAATTGTATAATAATAATAACTGATAAATAACTACAAAATTTTATTTTAAAAGAGGACCAGGAAAAAAGGAGAACGAAAAATAGTTTTGGTTAATAAGTGGTTTAATTACTAACAGAAAAGGGTTCAATGGATTTTTTTTTAAAATATGAAAGCGTGTACTGATACGTTGAATCAAGATCTCACCCTAGATAGATAAAGATGGTACCATCCAGATAACGGCCGGAACTAACACCTGTTTTTGTGCCAAGCATTCAGTTCGTAGAGGTAAAGGTAGAAATTGGAATAATAAACGTTAAGCAGTTATTAGCTGGCTTAACGACCCTTCGAGAGTTGTTTATAGTAATACATAAAACAAGAGAGTAAAAATTCACGTCGAAAACTTCTCCAAAAAAATTAAAGTAAGAAAAGAACTCAGCTCACCTGATTATCAGACACTTATTAGCTTCAAGATTGGTTGATACAGGTTACGTAAAAAATTGAAAAACGATTAAAAAGATTCTCTATAGATCCCTCAAGGGAATCGCTTAAAAACACTTCTAAGCAGTCTAGGCACCAGAACAATCAAGAGAGAAATAAATGTGCAATTTAATATTTGAACGGCAGAAGATGATATCCTATAAAGTAAAAATCCACACAAAAATTGATATAAACTACAAGAAGTTATACCGGGTGTACCAGTATCTGCAAAGAAATAAATAAAATTTAAGTGACAGCTTCCACACCGCTACAACAATCGTAGAAAGGCGCCTACAGCTTTCAAAGGGAACAAAGAACTATAACTAAAAAGTATTGAAGAAAGTAACTATATCATACATATGGAAAAATCAGAATTCACATGGGAATCGAACCACATACCTAGTTTACCAGACCATCTCTTTTCCAATTAAGCCATGCTTCGGTGAACTAAGTAAAGTATAGGCTAAAAGTATTTAAAATGTTTGGTAGATTCAGTAGTTACGTTCTAAAACTACAGAGCGATTGTAAATAAGTGAGGATGGTTTGAATTTGGCGCCACATTTAAATTATTTTCATGTTGGCACTACTGGTTTACTTTTTGCAATCTGTCAAATAATAAAATCTACCTTTTTTGAGGTTATATGGTATTGTTTGTTATTATACTTTGTAAACAACACAGATTTGACAGATTGCAAAAAGTAAACAAGTAGTGCCAACATGAAAATAATTTAAATATGGCGCCAAACTCAAACCATCTTCACTGATTTACAATCACTCTGTATTCGATTCATCTGAGTTGTATTATAAATGTCATTAAGTATTGTATTTACGTTCTGTGTTTAGTTTTTGTAAAGTGCTTAATAGTTTAAGGAAAAAAAGCATCCATTTGTACGATATACGAGGGTGCTTTTTTAAATTTGCAGCCTAATAAAGAAGCAAACATATTACGACTGTAAGAATATCCTAAGAAAAGCCAAAGCTACGACATCGTGGGATGAGAATATAAAAATATAAGTTGCAAGAAAGAAGAAACTATAAAAATCGTGCCTAAATGATAAAAACAATTATAATTGTACGAAATATAAGGAACGGAGAAATTTCGTAAAGAAAAATATTGTAGAAGCTAAAAAAGTAGGAGAAATTTGGATTCAAAATGGAAAGAGATAGCAGGGGTAATGCGAAACTGCTTTATAAAGCATTAAAAAACTTCTGGCAAAATAAAAGAATGGGGCTAAGTGGTATTAAAGATGCTGATGGAAACTTATTGGTGTCAGACGCACAAATAATAGAGAGATGGCAACAACATTTTATAGAAGCCTTGAAAGGCGATACAGATAAAAGGGACAACAACATGGCAGAACCTAGTAGATTGTTGGATCATGACGATGCGATACCCTATGGGGAGTTCCAGTATGCAATTCGAAGAATGAAGAATGGCAAAGCCGCCGCACACGATAATATTAAGACGGAGATGATTAAATATATGGATATCCAACTATAGGGGAATATCATTACTAACAGTTGCTAGCAAAGTTTATGAGATAATACCAGAGAAGATACTCAGAGAAATTGTCGAGTAAGCACTGGATGACAACTATATGGGTTCAGACCTGGTCGGGGTACAATGAATCTGATATTTTTTATAAAGCAGTTGATAGAAAAAGCTTTATAGTATAATAGCAAATTGTTTCTATGTTTTGTTGATCTAGAAATAGCTTTTGATACTGCGCCTAGAAATAAAATAAGGAAAGGTTTAAAACTGAGAAAAGTGGGATATTAGTCGTTACAGGCAATAAGAAGCATATACAGTTGTACTCGAAATATAGTAAGAACGCATCACATAAAGTTAAACGAGTTTGTAACCGGAGCGGGTATAAGACAGGGAAGTGTTCTGCGTTCTTTATTGTTTGTTGTTCTGATGGACAAAATTGCCAGGAAGACTAAGGAGAGAGTGAAGAAGGTCAGAGTGGAGTTGTACAAACTGGAGCAGGTCGTTGTGTCAGAAATGATATATGCTAATGACTTGGTGATTATTGCCAAGTCCGAAATGGACATGGAGATGAATGTGAATATTTAGAATGAAAGAAGAATTTGAAATGAGGGTGAATAGTAAAAAATCAAGCTTTTAGTAATATCCAAAGAATCAATAGCATCAAGCATCAATATCAATAATGAGATGGTAAAGCAAGTAACGGATTTCAAATATTTGGGACTAAAAATAAATGCCCAAGAAAAGTTGGGTCTTGAAACAGACAGCAGAGTGAGTAGTGCGACAAGGTCGTTCCATGCTCTCAATTAAAAGTTTATAAGAAAGAAAGAAATAAACCTTAATACAAAAATTGGAGTGTTTAAAACTGTGTATGAGCCGGTGTTTCTGAAAAGTGATGAAACGCGGGTGTTGAACACGTTGAACAGAAGTAAGATTGAAGGGTCTGAGATGCGCTACTTAGGACCGCAATCTGGGTGACTACGCGAGATCGGATAAAAAACGAAGTAATACGAAAAACGTGCAATGTCGAACCGACTTTAGAAAAACTTGAAGTGTGTTAGTTAATGTGGTTTGACCATATGGTAAGCATGAGTGACTGTATAATGGTGAAGAGAATCCTAAAGATGGGGTATAGATGAGTAAAGGAACAGAGGCAGAGCATCGAAACTTGGAACGATAAGATAGGGAAAGCCTTGAATAGAAGAAATATTTGCTGGAGACATGCAGAAAAGAAAGCTTATGATCAAAAGGAATGGAAACGGCTGGCAGCACCGTCCACCTTAACATCATAAAGGTAGCAGAGTAAGGATTAAAAGTAAGTAAGTAAAAATATATTTATTTTTCGACGTAATCTCTTAAGACTAATACATTTAGTACAACGCCTTTTTAACTTTTGCAAGCCACTTAAGGAAACTCTTCCTGTAACCTCTTAAAAAAACGTGGTAACAGCTTCTACGACTTTATTATCTAACTCATAGCGTCTCCCAGCAATGGTGAATTTCAGTTTTGGAAGCAAAAATGATTGCTAAGCGCCAGACCGACGGAGTACGGTGGATGTGGTAGTAATTCAAAACTACATTCTGCCGCAGCAGACATTGCAAAATGGGAATTGTGAACTGGCGCGGTATTCTGTAACAATAATACACCTTTCCGTAGTTTTCCTCTGCGTTTACTCTTAATTTCTTTGCGCAATCTGCAAAGGGACGCATAGTAATTGCCAGTAATCGTTTGACTTTTTGGTAAATAATCAATCAACAAAATGCCCTTACACTCCTAAAAAAACTGTGACCATAACAATAATGCCATTCTTTGGACTGCCGTTTTTACTCCGGAACATAGTGATGCACCCATGTTTTATCCACAGTTACTAATCGAGCTAAGAAGTTTTTAGAATCTGCCTAGAAATAGACTAAAAGTTCTTGTGAAATACTTAAGCGTGTTTGTTTGTTCTCGGGCGAAAGCATTCAGGGAACCCAGTGGGCTAAAAGTTATTTCATCCCTAATTGAGGCGCTAAGATTTTGTAAACACTGGTTTCACTTATCAAGCTGCTCAATTGCTAAACGCCGGTCAGAAACCACAATTTTCTTTACTTTTTCCACCATTTTACTTGCTGCGACAGATTTTGGGCTCCCAGGCCGCGTTTCGTTTTTTGTGAAAGATCTTCCATGTTTGATTTTCGCAGAACACCTTTTTACCGTTGTATACGATGGAGTGAATTCGCCTAAAGTTTCCTGCATGTCTTCCAAAATTTAAAGTGGCGTTATTTTCTTCATGTAGAAATATCTTATAACTGCACGAATTTTGTTTGTCTATGTTTGCAATGACTGAACACTTTAAGTTTCTGGTTTCTTTGCCAACTTGATACTTTACAGGTGTTGCATGGATATGTTGAAAGGTACGCAGGCAAAATTAAAAATCTGTATCTTGCGTCCTTCTGCATTCGGCTACGAATTTAAAAAAGAACCCTCATAGTTGCACACAAAGATGCAAAAAGTTGCATCACCATGACAAGAAATACCTTACACCGTCAAATAGTAACATTATTAGAAATACATAATGGTTTTTACACAACTGATCCAAAAAGCCTTTCTACGCATAGTTATTTCAAGTGTAAAGCAAAATTTGAGAAAAAGTTTTTGTTTGGTTGGCTATACCCAAAAGAAAAATTTCAACTCCGATTTTCAGAGACTCATTAGCTTCTCGCATCACAACTGGTACCTATCAAAGGGAGCACCTTCCAAGTGTTATGCCACGAAATGTACCAAAAGCCAAACTATTTGAAGAGTTTTAGGTACTACGGCCTAGAGAAGCGGATAATGACTAGTGAGAGGCAAAATCAGTTAAACAACCCCATCTTAAAATACGACGGAAATTGATGTGAAAGTGTTGTCCAGGCCATGATGTACAAGGCAAAGTGTAGGCTTTGGCATGTAGTAAAAGGAGCTCCATTCTCAATTTTATAATTCATTGTAATTATTAATAAATTACTATATTTTTATAAATAAGTAACAAACAAGATATATTTGTTTAATTGTGCTGCAAGTTACTTTCCAAATACTTTTAGTCCATGCTTTATGTGGGTTCAATCTCCACGCAAACTCTGATTTTTTTGTATGTATGACAACACTATTAATTTTAATGCTCTTGATATATTTAATATTTAAAGTAATAAACTAAGAAACATTTGAAATTATAACTAGTGTATACTACTGTTGATAAACAAAGTAATCGGAGCCTATTGCAACCAAAATAAACTACGCACGATTATGCTGGCAAAAGCACGTTCCACAAAAGTGTTAAAAAAGATTGTTAAACAAAAGTAGTTTATTAATTTGTTAACGTTTTACGATTTGTCCTTAACTCAAAGGATAGTTTATTTAATCGATACCAACGGTCACTTATTTTCCTCAATTTGCACATCAATGAAAATACTTTGCCAGTGATAACTAGCACACCCTTACTCTCTAGCAAATACGACCGTTAGCCATTATCAATAACTTGCAACTTTTTTTCTTGACAAAAGCATAAATAAAAGCTTTAATGTAGAAGAAGAATCGTAAACGTATATTTAAGCGCAAAGAACCAGCTTTTAACATGGGATGCCTACCAAATGAGGGTGAGAGTTGCTCTACCCGCCAACAATACTTAGCTTGTGCGTTACCACAATACCAAGACATCTAGGAAAAGCGAAATGAAAAGGAATAGGCTAAGACTAAATTTCGAAAAGCAAAGTTAAGTGTAACTCTTACAGATCTAATCAGGCAACCCCAACTAACTGCTTTACACAAGTATAAAAAGACATATTCAGCTTTATACCTGAAGCCGTCTAGTGGCTCCAGCATTACACACTGGAAGAAACACGTACACAGCCCACAGGAAACTATTTTTTAATCTTATGAAAAAAATCGGAGAAAAAGAACGGGAATAGTTCTGAGTAATCTCTTTACTCTAAACTATAGCACAATTGTAGCGGCCAGAAACCGTTACAGACACCCAATTTCTTTACAAAATCGAAAAATATATGAGCTTTTCTTTTTTAGAAATTGTAATTCTTAAATATTGACATTTTACTTCTGTGGAAATAAAGCAGAACGCATCAATAAATAGCAACTACAACCCCATCAACATAAACTGCTGACCTAGTATGACATTCCGTATCCAAAAACTCCAAAAATTCTCGTAAGGAAACTCAAGCTTGTTGCAGAGCAAAATTCAGGCTTTTATCGTAAGCTTTTTATCTAACATTACAACGGTTAATGTGGAAGTGTTTGTCCAATATTTAACTATTAAGCACCCAATACGCCTAGTTAATCCTTTGAACACCACTGCTCAAACCAGAAGCCAAACTTAAAAGCTTAAACTC
>VTPC01008220.1:0-21030 GCA_011009095.1 Ignelater luminosus
GGCGCCCTCTTTTACGACCATCTATTAGTTTAATAAGAGTTTTGGAAAACGGTGAGCTTCTCTTTGTGCGAGATTAGCCAAGTTTATTTGAGAATCCACCCCATCTGCGGCATAAGCTACGGGATTTAACATAGCTACCATTGGTCTGGACGGGACTTGTGCATACTTTTGAGCACTGGCCCGTTACAATTTCTTTCGTGCCTTATTCAGTTTTCTCCCGTCTTCATTGTTAACGTTCTCATATTTTCTTCTGTTTTCCATTTTGTCCAACATTTAATGGGTTACACGGCAAGGTGAATGCATTTCTGGTAGGCATGAAGCGTGAAAATGAACGAAATAAATGGTTAATTACAGAAACTAAAAATTAAATAAGATTTATAGTTTTGATTTAAAATTTTTATCAAAAGCTAGAAAATTGAAATTTTAAATAAATTAAAAGTATTTTCATAAGAATCTTTCTCAAATTATAATTATCTAATAAAACAGTGATTTAATTATAATAACCATTGGTATTAACTAATTATAATTATAGTATTACATAAATTATATTTATAGGTTATATTTTAATATAGATGCATTAAAAAAATAAATAAACTAGGCATTAATTAAAACTTTAAAATAATATTTCATTACAACTTTTTTGTACCCCCTACTCTATACGCCACATCTAATTTCAAATTCAAGAAACAATTTTCCGAAGACGAACCGACAGGTTTTGAGAAAATCTACGTGGTCGTGTGAAAGATGAAAAGATTTCTGAAACTATGTGTCTCTTAGTTCAGTATCAATGATACGGTTCAAATTTGCTAAAAGCTGTGCCAATTTCGACAGAGCCGTTGACCATATTAAATTTATGTATACAGTTTTCTTAAGAGCTTTCATATTCAAAACAAATTGATCTTAAGTTGCATTTCTTATTACTGATTTTAGTTTTCCCCTACAATTCAGTTTGGGTTCTTTGTAGATATCTCGCCTATAATTTATTAATTAATAGCTAAACAAATAGTTGCTCAAAGTCGTGACGAAAAGTTTGTTTTGTACTAATTACTATAGCCCAGTGATCAATAGCTTCTACTCTGCTATCATCATGTCATTTAGGAAGCCTGTTAAAAATTCGACTGACCCAATTTTCAACTTTCTCGCATTATAAGAATGTTAATCTAGATATTCCTAAAGCAAATTCCCAAAAAGTCTTTCAATTCGGTGAATTATAAAACAAGTGTCTTTATTACCGCATACAGTCACCTAAGACCGATAGATTTTTCGGCATCTTTCTTTTCTGTTTTCTTTCAAATACGGTCGTACAAAAAATATTGTGTATAACTGGAGTGCAAACTGTCTTTTTTGAGTTTGCTCAAATAGCTGCATTTTACACTCTTGTTAAACAATCATATCACTAATTTCATGAACTGTTGTGATTGACAATTATATGTTGGGACAAATCAAATTTTTAGATCTTAATAAGATGCATCGCCCTTTGTCTTAATAAAAGCTCGAATTCTCACGAATATGCTTTCTGCTAAACTCAGGTGTAAGACTACTCCATATTTCTTCCAGTTTTGTTTAATTCTGCAACTGTCCTTTGAGGGTTGTTTCTTAATTGTTGCTTCATTTTATGCCAGTGTTTCAATGATATTCAGATATGGGCTGTTAGTAGACCAAGACCTTTATCAGAAAACCACTTTTTTGTCGATTTGACTGTGTTGGAAAGTAAATTCTGCATTAGGATGCAATCTCTCGAGTCTTGAAAGAAGATTATTTATTAATATTTTCTGATATTTCTCAGCATTAACAATGCCCTCGATAAACTCAAACTTTCCCAAACATGACATATTGGAAATTTCACGGTGCGTTTGATACAATCTTTATGAAAGGCTTCATTCTTCACCCAAATAACCGTTTTCGAAAATCTCTCACGCAAACGTCAAATTTCGATTCATCGCTACAAATAATTTATAATCAGTCTTCTACAGTCCGTGATAATTTAGATTTTGCCTAATCAAGTCTTGTTTGCTGTTGTTTTTGGAGTTAAAAGCGGCTTTCCTTTAGCCTTAGCCTACGTGATAATAAAAAAGCATTGTTATTCTAAAAACATAGAGGAAACTTACATCATACTTTGTAATGGCCACTTTGCGCTACCGTTCCATATTGTAGTTGCATCTGTACTTTCAGTGTATTTCTAAATTTTTTTATAGTTTCCTCTCATGTGGAGGGATGTTTGAGCCTAATATTTTTAGCACTGAGAGTTCAACTACACTCTTAGCTTCCAAAAAATTCTTTTCTGAATCTTATAAAGTTAATTAATCTTTCTATTTAATTGTTATTGCTAGCGAGACACCGGATGTTTCTTCCGTTCTTTAACCTTATTTTTGTCGTTTTGAAATCTGACAGCTGGCTAATGAAGAGATTGATATTAGTGGTTTTAAGTTCCTAAATTAGTTAAATTTGTGGGTGCGACAAGCCTCAGCATTTTTTAGGGTAAGTGGAGTGTGTCTTTGTCAGTTTCGTTTTGGTCTCACATATGTTGTTCGATTCTATGTAGCTTGTTCCGAGAGCGGTAATTTTTCGTGGCCACCTAATTGTTCTCGCTGTAACTGAGAACCGGACCGAAGCCTTGTCAACCAGAAGCTGAGCTCCGGAATTGCTGATAAAAATCCAGAATCTTCATCCGTGAGCGTTGGGATTGTTTGTCTACCTAGCTGCTTCGAGGGTGCACTCGATGACCTTTGCTAAACATGTGAAAATATAATAAACCCGAAAAGACTTATCCAATTTTTGTTGTACTTCTTTAAATTTAATAACGCTTCAGAAAAATAGAAATTAATCACGACAAGAAAGAGTAAAGAACCGCAAGAAGTGGAAACAAGTAGTTAAGATCATAGAAGCCATGGGCCTTGATGTCCTGTAGCGCTGGAATATATACAGGGTTAGCCAAAAGTCTGGAGACAGTCTTATTGTAGCAATACCGATAGAATTAGCGGAATCATAACCTTGGGGAGTATATTAGACTATTTTATCTACATTCTGACAAGAAAAAAAATTAATTCCATTATCCAGTTTCGCGTAATTGATATCAACTTTCAATTTTTAAATGGCACTCTAGTATTTTGATGATATTTTCTAAATCTACATAAAATTCTAGATACGACTGTGAAGAAAAAATTAAATAAAATAATTCGCTTCGCTATAATAAATTAATAAAGTTTGTAATTTTAGTGTATTTCAGGTATTTGGGCTCCGCCTACATCATCTAGCTGCACCCTATAGGTGGGGAGTTGGCGCACAGGAATACAACACTTAAGGTGTACAGCAAAATAAGTCATTAGCAACAGCCGTCAGCCTAGTATCATAATGGCTCCGCCTATTCCTGTGCGTCAACTCCCCACCTATGGGATGCAGCTGGATGGTTTTTAATTTTAGAAATAGTAAATGGTCTGAATGTGACATAAGAGGTTTTTCAAAACGGGATTTCGTAAAAACGTGCACATAGGAAGTTTTTTCATGACAACGACGATATACAGTGTGTCCAAGATAAGGATGCACAGCATGGGGATCTTAGAAACGATAAGAGATGCAGGATCGGTTAAATGGGATGAAAGTTGGCTATTTATAGGACCCTTTTGTTGGCGTTTGCAAAATCTAGATATCTTAGATAGTTTCAGAGATATTTAAAAAAAGTAAATTTCTCGATTTTTGTTATTATTTTATCTTTCCTTCATTTGAAGAGATATCGAAAAACTAAAACCACTTTTCTATTGCCACACCGTATTTACTTATTACGATTTTTTGCATGTTTTTGCGTGTTCGTTTGAGAACTGGCGCCCTTGCAATTTTTTGACTATATAATTAAATACCAGTTTTCTACTGTATTTTGTTGAGTATATAACTCCTCTTTATCTGCCATCCATCTTGTGAGTCCAGCTAAACTAGAGTAAGATCAAATCGTGTAAAGCAAGATTACGTTACAGTCTTATAAAACTTCAAACCGGAGTTATGAATCCATTTTTGACAACATTCTCGTGATAAGTTTAATTCAGATCCTTCATTCCACTGTGCAGTGATATCCCGTAATGTATTTCGTTTCCTCTTCTTGCACAGTTTTACAAGAATCCTCTGGTATCTTGGTGTAACCAGCTTAGGGTGACCAGAATTCCTACCTTTAACATCAACGTTTCCAGTTTCCCAATAGTGTTTTATAATATAAAAACAGTTGATTTGGAAAGATTTAAATTTGCGGCAACTTAACGAATTATTTTGCTATTACAGTATTGTTAAAAAAATATTTAAAAATAGTTATTTAGCCATTCCAACAATTAACTGTCAGTATTTTTTGCAGTCGAAACAAATGATTTTTTTGCAATAAAATATCTTGTTTATACAACATTAAAAGAAAATATTGCTTGTCCCAACATTTACTTGTTAGGGCTCATAGTGTACTGGTGATTGTTACCTAGGATTTTGGAGTAATTGCAGATACTAATTTGCTGACCAGAACAATTAGATCTCCCGATTCAATTTGCTGTACAAATAAACATAAAGCTCATGCAATATTGAAAATTTATAAGATCTAGGTTGTATTAAAGGTATTGTAGCGTCGCGTCGCATAATACTAACAACTATCCAAATTTGCACACGACCCTTTGGTGTTCCTCTGGGGTTTTCAAAACCATTATCAATTCATATTTCAGTTATATACATGGCAAAAGTCTTGAGATATTAAAGATGTTGATCTAAATTAAATAATAAACTAGAAAACGCAACTTATTTAATGAAAGTAGGCTTTTCGACCCTCATTTTGTGGTCGAAAGTTGACGATCGTATCTGAACGGGAGACAAAGTAATTTTATTTCCATCAGGGAGGCAAAGTAATTTTTCCTCCCTGTTGTTCAATTTTTATTTGGTTTTTTCTTAGATACATTTGGGATCCCATGAACACAAAAGCCTTACAATTACTTGCAAAAGTAAATTCTTAATGTGAAATAACCTTAATTTAGATTTTTGGTAAATTTTTTAGTGTTGACCAAAAAACCATATGTAAAACTCTGTAAGAAAGTATCTTGTTTGCCCTCAAATGTTTTTATTTCCCACGCCTTTGGCTCGTGAAATAAATGGCACACGAGGGAAAAAAGTATCACTTTCTTCCCTTGTAACACAAATAATTATTAATCATTAGCGGCCACATAAACTTTCAACTAAAATTCGGTTGTTTTTTATTCTTTCAAGAAGAAGATTTAGCACATTGATACTTTCTTTCTTTGCATTATACTGTCTGGCTATACGACTAAAAGAAATCAATTAAAGTAATAAATGGAATGTAATTTGGATGAATTGGCAGTATATTTTCTGAGAAAGCAGCAGTTGTTAGTCTCCAAAAAGTAAAATAGAAAAAACTAATTTAATTAGTCGGTAAAACCAACTTCAATGAATGTAATACAAGCATAAAAACTGTTATACTATCATTTCTTTTGTTAAGAATAAATTAAATAATCTTTTCACTTTATCGTAGAATTTATGCTCTAAAAAAGTTTAAAAATGTAAAACGTTTTGAATTCACTCGAACACGTTTTTATACTAATTTAGTGAGAAAACAATTTAAGGTTTTTAGTTAGGTATTGTTAATTGAACTTGCGCTTTATTTTCTTCGATGATGGAATTTGGAATTTAAACATTTTATGTCTGTGTAACTTAATAATAATATACTAATTAATTGTTTCTTGCTAAATGCCAGAATTATAAAGATTTTCTTGATCAATTAATTAACAAATTGGAATTATACGTTGATGATTTAAATTAATTAACCAATTCTATTGTTTTGAATGAAAATACCCTAAGTACATAATAAATAAAAATTTATTTACAGATGTTTGTAAATTCTAATAAATCGATAGCTATCTTTTGAATTTATCGATACATGATTCAATGCCGTTTTAAAGCATAATAATCATACGTTATAAGAATGTCAATCAAATGCCTATTAATTTTTGTTTTTAATTATATTTATTGTTCATTTCTAAATTTCTTAATAAATCAATTTCAATTAATACTCGATAATCATTTTTACTTGTTATTACAGGTGATAATTCATTATAATTTCATTGATTAATTTTGTTGATTGTTTTAGTCCTTTATTTAGAACAAATCCTCAATAGAAGTAGCCACATATAAAAACCTGCTTTTAGTTTAATTTCTAGCATAGCTACTTTTATTGTTATTTAATTACTCAACCAATGCAGATTAGAAGATAATAAATAGACAATTATCGACTGCTTTTCAACTGAACTAAACAGTAGGTACAACTTACCTTCTATTAATTCTTTCGAATCAACACCACGAGACTCACTCATATTTACATTTTTTCTATCAACACTAGTACGATTTACTACTTCATTTTTAACAGAAATACTACTGTTATTTGTATTATTACTACTAGTCTCATGATTGTTACTATTTGTAAGTACACCACTTAAAAGAGGCATAGTCCACGAAGCAATTAATAACACTATAAAAATTACTGTTGTCCAACCGAACATCATTCTTAAGATTTTTACGATATTTTACGTAAAGATCTTGAAACGAAAACTATCTTGAACATTTTTTATCGGTATCACTTGTTTTCGCCACCAATTCAACTATCAAAGTGAAGGTTAAGTATAATAACATTCGGTGCGTGTGTTTGTAAGATCCTACAAACATGATGGTCACGGCCAGGTGGCCGCTTGCTCCCATTTACCACTTTTCTTATAAATGCAGAAATGTCTGTATGAGATTACTGTTTAAAACAGGTTTGTTCTTAGTTGCCATTGTCTATACCGTTTTACATAATATCTGTTTTAAATAATTTTCAAATTTTAATTGGTAAAACGGAACGATGCCGGTACGTTATTCCCTCTGTTGAACACTTAAAGCAGTTAAGAAAACAATTTTGTCTCCTTTCATTCTAAACTATTTTAATTTATCCTTAATCTTTTAAATTTGTGACTAAGTTGAAAAAAATTAACAATTTAAAATGAAACCAGCCACAGATTCATCGTGAATATAAAATTAATGTAGAGAAATTACCTAGTTCGAAGAGAAATGTCATTACACTTTTAGCGATGAGAATATGTAAATTTTTATGAGGATAGCGTTTGGCGCTTCTTATTTATGTAAAATGCATCATTCGATGAGTGTTTGCAAGTCATCATTCCCATCCCCATATTATTTTTTATCAATATCAAGTTTATTGTACTCGAATGATAATGAACAGTTAACTATACCTATAATGTCGTATTTACGATCAACTACGGTAGTTTATATTGCAACAGGTGTTAAACAACTAATTGTATTTTTTACGATTGAAAACTCAAAAGGATAGGTAAGTATTACATTATCCAATCAGTCGAGAATCAGTTTGTTACAAACTAAACATTTTTGAGATTAATTACAAAATAAGGGTTACCGTTTCCCGGACATGAAATGATGTCCGGTGTCAGGTAACTTTTTTGCTATGTCCACTTTTTGTAAATGAAGTAGATCTTAATCTTTCTTTCCTGTTATTATTTTTTATCTGTATTTGCCTTGAAAACTAAAAATAATCTCCCCGCTACTGTCTTAACAATACGTTACAATCTAAAATTTTGCCCTAAAAACAATCTAGAACTTCTTTAATCCTTTTTTGCAGCATCAATTGTTTTTGTTTTCATTTTTATTTGCCACTGTGCAGCGTCTAGTCGCCGCAGTGCCAATCATTTGCGCCGGTCCTGCTTTACATAATTCATACATGAGCGCCCATATACTTTTTCATTTCAGCAGGGGGGGGAGCTAATAAAAAGCATGCCTTGTTTTTAATTGTAACGGGTCATACCATCATATCGGTCAGTTTAAGTATGTCAAGTTTAATTTACTAGACATACGTATTTCATATATTATTGTAGCGGGGCGGTAATAGCTTGGCCGCCCCAATTCAATGTGACGATCTTCATCTTTGTGAGAATTAGTACATAAAATTTTTATATTTTATGTAGAGAGCCTTCTCAGAATTTTACCCTTTACCAAGGTGCCTACGGTGGGACACCATAGGACTATAATCTGCATCATGGTACCCGCGGTCACTCAAGATCAGGCCTCGTCTTCCACCTGGCCGTTTACAGTGGCTCACAATCAGTAGACTAAACTCCAGCGTTGACCTACTCCAAATCTCATCTTTACCCAGACCACCTGTAGCGATGGAAAGCTGAGCTTTACTTTACAGTAAAATCAAAATAAAGCTTCACCTGGCTACACGCGGTGGCCTTCGATTGGCTTGCCCAAATTTGCTCTTTGCAAAGCCCAATATCAAACTTTGCCTTTGCCAGACTAGCTACAGCAGCGGCTTGAAATCGGTCTTTACCTTGCAGCAGGCCACCTGCTGTGGCTTAATATCAGATTTTGTCCTGAGAATACAGTACATATAGGCAATGTATTTCTTATTGGGGTTTGCACGACACTATTACCAGTTGTATGATCATATAAATGCATCACTGTTGAACTGTAGCACGAAAAACGTTTGGCAATCCCGTTGCTCGTAAGAACCTACACTATATTTTTAAAGTGAGAAACAGTAGATAATTTATCTAATTCAGAATCCAAGAGGTTAGGCGAAGTTCAAGTTTACAACAGAATTTTATACCGACAGATGAGTAAAGCTAATTTCCAGGATGCTCGAGGGCATCTCTTTGAGAATCTTTTCTACTCTCAGAATTGCACCAGCCAACGGATACGTGCTTCCAGTAGTTGACCAGCAATCAAATCGAAACCGGGAAGAACTGTCACTCCGGAGTACGTGCTATTAAATCGTAAGGCATACGGTTAGAAGAAGAAGAAAGGGCATCTAGATCATAGGCAAGGTCATACATACCTGGATCTTCCCTAAGAGCTGCAAAAAAAAGATAACCAAGCTTACAACGTCCAGGAGCACCTACCAAATCTGCAATATGGAAGAAAATATTTAATCAGAAGACTAATTATCACTTGTAGAATTAGACATACCTTCTGAGGAGGCAGAATACTCCTCGAGAACACAACAAATAAAACTGGTAAACGTGACTGACTAATTTTATGAAGAACAAAATAACAAAGCATGATACTTTTCATCGAATTTTGTTTTTTTTTTAGTTTTTCTATTTTTGATCTTTAGTTTTCAATATTCAATTGCAGAAATAATTTTGTACCTGCCACCTCAAGGAAGTGTTCTCACAAAACTCGCAGGCTTCCAGAACGAGCCGTTAGGCGAGTCCTAGAATTGACCTGTTCAGCCTGTAAAGTATCGCTTCCATGATTTGTTACGTAAATAATTGTTTTCGTAAGAAGCAAAAGTTAGCATCTGAACCCAACATAAAACAATGAAAATAACATTGCTTACATCAGGCAACTCTGATTCTTTGATGCAAAGATCTAAATCCGGATAAATTAGACAAACTTTGTACATATAGTTCTGGGATTCCTTAAGTGACACCGTAAATATAAATGTTATTATGCATAAGAATAAGAATAATTAGGACCGCATTTATTGTAACTACAAGGCTCCTGAGCCCGGCAACAAATATATGAACTTCGCAGGTCCAGGGGGCCTCTCCATGTCTAATTGGGTGGTGCTTGGAAGCTTCAATAATAAGATGACACTGCATATAATGAATCAAGATTCTTCTTCTTTGATTAGCTTCCTTTTTACGATGAACAAAAAAACTTCATTGTTATGCTTGCACATACTGATTGTCATAGACTTAACACCCCAAATCATTTACGTTTCTCATAAATACTTACTTAGTCCTGGTCCCACATCTACCGGGCAGTGCAGAGGGTTGACAAAAAGTCCGCCAGACCGACCTGTTCCGAGCTACCTGGCAGCTTAATCCCAAGTATAACCAAGCATTCTTGGGATAGAGCTGATGTTATCAGCGCAGCTTCTACGACGTCCCCCTTCCTTCCACCCTCACCTTGAGTGCTTGGCTTGGATACCTGGAGTCTTCCATGGCCAAACCATCTCAGCTGAGACGTCCTCACCTTATTCAACAGAGGATCCACTCCAACATCTGTCCTAATTTTTGAGTTTCGGATGCGATCTCTTCTAGTTTTCACAGCTACTCTTCTCAAATACCTCATCTCGATCTCTTGGATTCTGCTTTCAAACTTGCTAGTGAAACTTTATGTTTCGTAGCCGTAAGTGAGAATAGCTAGGTAAGTTGTTCTGTACACTGCAAGCTTTGTACCCCAACTAACCTCCTGTTTCCTCAGAAACTTATACCTGATGCCGTGCAGCTTCCTATCGGCTGCTAAAGTCCTGGCATTCATTCTTGTGCCGAGTTTTCCGTTACTAAAGATTCACCCACCTAGATACTTCAGGTTGGTATACCTGCTTCAAAGCTTGCTCTTTGATTATGATACGGTGGGTACACTGTTATCTAGATATAATCATTCTCCAAGGCTATGATCAACAGGTTGAGGATGTATTGCAACTTGTGAGCTGAGTCCGTCATCAATACTACATCATCGGCCTATATCAGCGAATTTATTGTTATTGAGATCAGTCGCCAATTTCCCAGCTTTAATTTCTTGAAGCCTGAACGTTTATTCACCATAAACATGGCGTCCATCACTGTGGTGAACGACAAGGCACTCGGGATATAACCTTGTCTTACTCCAGACTTGGTACTGAACTGTTTTGAGGTACAATGATTAGACCTTAGTTCGTTTCTGCAGGTCCGATAGAAACTTTTAATTTTTTTGGTCAGTTTGTTTGAAATGCGGTAACTTCTCAAGGCTTTTCATATGAGTCCCCAAGATACTCAGTCAAACACCTTCACAATAACAGTAAAGCACAAGTGAAGTCTTTTATTATACTCTACAGTTTTCTTCGTTGCTTGCCGAATCACAAATATGGCGTCTTGAGTTCCTCGCTTAGGTCGATATCTCTAATGGGTTTCCTCTAGTTTTGCCTCCATTTGTGTTCTTAGCCTCTTCTTCGGTATACCTCCATAGACCCTTCCGGGTACACTGGGTAGTGAGATGCCTCGATGGTTACTGCATTTACAATTATTTCCCTTCTTGAATAAAGGTACAATAGCTGAAAGCTGCCAGTCTATCGGGATTGTGGATGTTTTCCAAGTGAGTGTAAACACTCTGCGAGGCATTTCTTCTCCAACTGCTTTCGTATACCTCAGCATCTTTGGAGTTATATAATCTTTCCCAGCAGCTTTACGTAACTTAATCTAATCAAAGCTTTCAGTACGTCAACAAGCTTCGCGGCTGCGTCTAGATGATTGTTGGTCAGCTGCCTTTGACTTTCTGTTTTAACTTCCTCCTTCTTATTACTGTCTTTCTGTGTCACAGTATCATTACTCAGGAGCTCCTGAAAGTATTCCTTCCATCTTTCCACGATCCCATCTGGTTTTGTAAGCATGGCTCCATCTTTACTCTTAATGAATTTCAGAAGTCTCCATTTGTCTCCCTATGCATGTTCTTCATCACTTTGTAAAACAGTTTCTGATTTTTCTCAGTACTGTGTTCTAGAAAGTTGCCAAATTTCTTCCAAGCCAATTGCTTTGAGACTCTTACTACTTGCTTGATTTTCAGTCTTTGTTACGTGTAAGCATTGTAGGATTGTTGGATTTTATCTAACAGATAAGTTTTTCACAATTCCTCTTCTTTCCCACTTCCTCTTTTTCTTTCATCCACCTACAGGGACCCTTCCGCACACATCTGATGCCGCTGTCAGGGGACGGTAGTATTGAAGTTTTGCCATAGTTTTTCCAGATCTACTTCTTCCTTAGACAAACTTTGTACATATAGTTTTGGGAATGTTGTTATACATAATAATCAGGGCCATTTTGCCTATAACCGCAAGGCATCTGAACGCGGCAGCAAATATAAATAATTCGCAGTTTGAGGGGGATCCTCATGTCCGAAGAGAACTTCTTCATATCTGATTAGGTGGTGCTTACATATAACAGGTTTTGGAACGCTCAAATATTAAGATGACTCTGCATATAATGAATCAAAATTCTCCTTCTTTGATTAGCCGCCTTTTTAAGATGAACAAAGAAACTTCATAGATATGCCTGCACTGACTGTCATAAAGACCCAAATCGTTTACGTTTACATAAATACATTTTTAATAGTTTCTTTAACTAGTCCGTGGCAGAGTGGAAAATCTAATTGTAGAAGGTATGGTCGTAATAATTAAGAATTAAACACTTGCAGCTTCTCTTTGTACATAGGCTTCCGGTCTGTTTTCTTCCAGCATTTTATAAACTTTCTCTCCACCTTCGACGTGGTTTTCCAACTTCTCTTCTTGTCCTCGGTATTTTGGCTATTGCTGCAGTTTTTTATTCTAGATACATGCGCATTCCGTTTTTTCTCATATTGCTCTTACCAATTCCTCTACAGGCTTCACATCTCACTATCTTCTAATTTCTTCATTATGTAATCTGTTGTGTCGTACGTTGTTAGTTATTTTCTTAATATTTTCATTTCTGCTGTCTCTAGTAGCTATCTAGTTTCTATTGTGTCTGCTGGGGTTTCTACTGTGCACGTCAGGGTACTATTTCGTAAACCCTTATTTTTGCTTCTTTTCTTAAATAAAAATTTTTCCATATTGGTTGATTCAGACAGCCTACTATCCTATCTGCTTCTGTTATCTATTCTTTAACTTCTTGAAGTAGTTGTATGCTACTTGTTATTTCTCTCCTTAGATATTTAAACTTCATGACTTGCTCTACAGGGACATCATCAATAGGAGGAAGTCACGTGATCACTAATTTAAAAGTGGCGGGAGATTTTACCTTTCAACGTTGGCTAAACTCCGTCACGAATACATTTTTAACCTAAAATTACATCGGCGTGCGTACGTTCCGTGGTTTCTTGGTCTCTGTTTTGTTCTGTTCTGTTCTGATCGAATTACCTTTTTGGTAATCTGTCTCAATAGAAATATTGCATCATTGCATGACTTGCCTGATCGGACACCTTGTTGTGCATCGGATAATTCTTCTAAGAACCTACTAATTTCGCGCTCCGGAAGGCGTTTGGTAACTGGAACCATTAAGAGAGTTGAAAGAATAGTGGAAAAAATTGTGCAATCTGGTGCCTACACCCCCAATCTAGTGTAAACTCCAACTGCAATGGGAAAGGTTGGATCGTGGTCAACAGGCCAGGGTGGCAGGATCACATGGAAAAACCGACAGGGAACACGGTAGAATTTACATTGCATTTGTTCACTGATAGCTATCCAAACTCACCTCACCGAGTGATCCCCAGGTCTCCAAGTACTGTATTTCAACAAATGAAGCACTTAGACACTACGCCATGGCCAATAATCCAAGGTACCGCCTTGTTTACCACACAAAAACGCTTTAAAGAATTATACCAAATACCCTAGGGCCGATTCTGTGTGTCAAAAAACAGTTATAAGCCTAGCAAAAGTATCAAAATCTACAGACCTTCTTCATTAATCGTTGATGTGTAGATTTGGTTGCAGTTTACCAAAATATCAAAAGGCTAGATTTTGTAACTTAACGTCATACGTTAACTGATGTTTACGAACGAAAAGTCTCCATTTGCTTTCAGAGAAACTTTTCAGTCGTAAACATTAGTTAACGTATGGGGTTAAGTTACAGAATTCAACCTAATATTTCTGTTACTTATAGACTTTCAGTTGATGGACTTTGAAAGACAAACTAATTTCTCTTTCGATGAGGTCAACTTCTAGAGGTTTCAAAAATAACCCAAGAGTTAAAAAAAGAAGTCGCTTAATCTTTACAATCTAGTATGTTTGATACAACATAGTTTTAATATGCATCACATCTCGTACTTAATTGCTGTAAGGTGTTTGTCGTTTTGAAAATACTTTACAAAATGTCCATGAAGTTCACCGATTGCTCCCTTGGTCTTGAGCTTTGTCACGTTTTAAGTTTGACCTAGTTACTTCAGATTTGAAACTAAAAGACATTATGTGATTTGTATTGCCTCAATACTAAAGGTGAGCATTTTGTATTGCTGCCTTTGTAAGTGTCTTTTAGGCGTCCGGCTTAAACTTGAAGTTTTCTACGGGGCAACTTGGGCAACTGTTAAAATTTTAGTCAGTCACTCACAGCAAACCTGTGCAATCGTCTTATATGAAAGGACTAACAAAGAAAGTGTTTTTGTTCTTCCAGATTATAGCTCTCAAGAAGCCAGCGTGAATAAAACGGACTACTTTTGAGAGTTTAATTGTTTTTACTTTCATAAACTTATAAATAAGAATGAGAACATGCTTAATTTCTTTGCTACTAAATTAGTTACTGAGACATTAAATTTACTTTTAATAACCTTCCTTCTAGAATATTTATATCGCAGTTTATTCCACTTTTGAAAACCGTAAGGATGTTATTGCTTTGTATAACGATAATATTAAGAGCGCAAACCCTTCACAAATACCCATGAAACAACATTTATGAATTTTCACTTTTATGGATATGCGTAGTTGTTAATCTAGTACACGCATATTTATGTCAGAGAAATCGTCTTATTTCTTACATATTTGCTTATTTATTCTAAAACACAGCATCATTTAAATTTATTCATCAGGTTACGTATAAGAGTGAACCAAGTTGAATGATTATAATATTCTTGGCAATTTCTCCGTTTACGATTTGTTATTCGCACATAAATTTTTCGACTGTGAAATCGAGAATATTGAACCGTTATAACAACGCCTATAAAATCTTACTTATAAAAAAAGAAATTTTTACAATAGTCTGATTTATGTCTGTGGTTTTTCTGTAGTATTTTCAATATTATGGTAACCTTATTATTTTACTTTTATGTAGCGTTTATGATTATTGAAATTGCTTTAATTTTATTAGACCATTGCATTGGTTTATAATGCAGTTACTTACTTTATCTCAAGACTGTCTAATGCATATTCCAACTTATTTAGGCAGACTTCAAACAGAGAAGGTGTGATAATGTAAATTAAAGAATAATGATATTTATAATCTCACAAACAAGAACGAACTTTATAAAGAATCGATAGAAAAATGTGGGCAACTACATGATAAAAATTCTGGATTAGATTAAAACACAACAAAGTGAAGACAAAAGTTGATCAGGCGAAATATCAGAATAACTAGGTATTGAAAAATTGGACTATAATCAAAAACAGTTCAAATTTTCTTGATGTGATGTTACAACGAGGATCGTAAGCCTGGTCGAGAAAAATAGGATTCGATAAATTAAAATCAAATTTAACTTTATGATTTTCAACTAACATTACGAATAATCTTAAACAGATGTGAAAAAGAATTACAACATTACATAATGAAAGTTAATTTCGTTCGTGGAAGAGCGAAATAAGTTTTTAAAAAGAAATTTTATTTTTATTTTACTATGAAAAGTTTAAATATTGGAGTTGATATAACAATTACATTGTATTAATACGAACCGAAATAAAATATAAAAATAGCACATGAAGAAACCTTTTATCTAAGTTTATAATTTTGCTTAATCGGACTATTCTAAACAAAGGGTATTAAAAAATAAAAATATACTGGCTAAGTGGTTATCCGCACATAACTAGCCGGAGCACAACTATGCTATTTTATTACGTCCTCAAACAAAATAATGGCAAAGCATCGTCATGCCTAATAAAAATGTAAAACTAAAAAAAAATGAATTTTATAGACTTAAAATAATTTTTGAAGTATGAGTTCATGGTTTAGTCATTACAATCAAAAATTATCGCTGATTCCTAACATTCTCCCACCTGAGAAACAGTTTCGTCTTACAAGCTGTTTCTCACAAAAAAAATACAAAAAAACATCAAGACAGATTACATAATAAGTAGTACTAAAGAAAACTTATTACGTAAATTCAAAAATGATCCACCATCTACTGCATCTAATCTATAAGTCTTTTTGGCACTTTCAGCACTCGACCACTACGCGTTACACTCACTTTCTGAACGGGTGCTCTACTTTTATCACTACGCGCACTAACATTGGCCCTCGCAGATTCTTCTTGAACCATTTCAGAAGACACCTCACCTTTCTCCAAGACTTCGGGTTGAACATTTGTAAATGTGGAATCCATACCAAATTCAACTTCCTTTTCGTCTTTTTCCCAAGCGTCGCCATTGCATTCCAACGGAAATAATCGCTGTACTGGTCGTAGCAACTGACCGCGTTTAGTCTTAACCCGCACAAGACGTGTACATCCATCTTTTCCCGCTATAAGCTCTACAACACGACCGATAGGCCACTCAACTCCTTTAACATTATCGATTCCTATAAGGCCGATGTCTCCGAGTTTCACAGAATCACTATTTCTATTTCGAAACAAAAGTTTTAACTGCCCAAGATATTCTAACCGAAATCGTTGGCGCAAATTGTCTCTCAACCTTCATCAATGTTGATCAATCTCGTCACAGTCCGGCATTCCAACTTCCGCCTGCTCGCTCAGAAACATAGCCGCTGTGAACGCATCGACATCATTCGGGTCGTTGGATATATAAGCCAGTGGTCCAGAATTTACCACCGCTTCACAGTCCCATAAGAAAGTCATACGTTCTTCATAATAGAGGCACACGTTTCCATGAAGTCGACGCAATAATTGCTTCATTAAACCAACCAATCGCTCAAAAAATCCACTCCACCACGACGCACTGGATGGGTTAAAACGCCAAACAATATGTTGAGACAACGTTTCTCGAGTAATCTGGTCCCAATCCAAATCGACAAATGCGTTACCACTACCCCGAAAGTTCGTCCCGTTGTCACCGTACAATATCTTCGGTCTATCGCGTCTCGCTACAAATCAAAACTTGTAAAAATTTTGAAACAGTTAATGATAAAGTCAATTGCAGGTGAACCGCTCGATTAACCGCACAAGTGAATAGACACACCCACGCTTTCTCGCCGCTTTTCAAATAGATTGGACCGGAAAAGTCTACTCCCGTTATTTTGAAGGCCACGGTATTGCGAACTCTATCCACAGGCAATGGAGGTGGTTCTATCACAAATGGTTTCGCGTCAAACCTTCTGCAAATCACACATTTTCGTAAAACAGGTCTGATTGTACGTCTACCTCCCAATATACAGTATTCTGCACACAACAAACACAGTAAACTTTGAGTTTCCACATGTGCGAGTTTTATCAAACTCTCACTAACAGGATGCTTTGCAAGCAAAACAATCGGAAATCTGTAATTATTGGTATCATCTCGATTGGAAACTCTTGATTTTAAACGTATTACACCACATTTATTGTAAAAAGGATTAAGACCTTTTATATTCTTGTTTTGAAGATTGACAAAGTTTTCTTTCTGGATTGTTCTAAAAATAAACTTTCCCGCAACTTCTATCTCTGCCACTATTAATTCACCACTACGCTTTTTATTAGGATATCTAACATTCTGAAGATATCTAAAAATCCAAGCGATCATCCTAGTAGTTTTGGTGAACTTACTAAAATAAGATAAGTGCCAAAAATTGGTATAATCTGCAATAATCAATATAGACACTATTAACTTCTTTTTACGCTCTTTAACAACTTCTTCTTCGTTCACAGCTTTTTCTCAGAAGGCCACTTAACTTCTATCTAGGTACAACCAAGTCGGTCCCCCCCATAATCTTGATTCAAAAAGTTGTTTTGGGGTACAACCACAAGACGGGAAGACAGCAGAATTACGGGTATTAGGCAGGTATCGCCATTGCATGGGTGATGTCAAACGATGGATTTCATTCTCCCACATTCATAAATGTTACCTATTCTTCATCACACTGTATCCAGGATATTACTGTCGTAGAATCAAACCAGAGAAAACTATCAAATTTACTGTCAAGATTTTCTGCAATTTGAAGATATAGTATAGCTCCAATGATCAGTTCCACACGCGGAATTGTCAATTTTCTTAATGGTGCAACCCTTGACTTAGCAGCCAGTAAATGAACTAACACCCTTCCATTTCTCAATACTCTACAAAACACCACAGAGGGTATAAAGACTCAACTCTTCTACCCCCTTACTTCCTAGCGAAATCCATCTAGGAATTTCGAACTTCAAAAGACGAAGTAAATCAAAAACCCAACTTGTGAATGCAACTGCGATTTTGTCATCCACAGCAGCATCCCAAGATATCTGCTTCTCCCACAAATCTTCTAACCACAAGTTAGACATCAAAGTGGTTGGTGCGGTAAAACCAGTTGCACCAAACATTTTCTGAGCTGCTGCTAACAGTCGTTTTTTGGTCACAACAAAGTCTTCATTTTCGGCTTCGATAAGATCTTGATTAACCGTTAAGACATCTTTCTTTAAAAACCATTAGAGTCTGAGTACCAAAACGCTATAACTATCACAATCAAAGCTTCCAGAAAACTCCCACTCTCTTAAATCGAAGCAGGCTTATTCGATTAATTGCACTGATTCTTGAATAAAAACATTTAAACCTTCTAGGTCGGGTAAACTCGTTACACAATTGTCCACGTAGAACTTCTGGCCAACCTTCCTGTAGTTTTACGCGAATAGGTAAATCCCAAAAGCGAACTATTTTCTAAGCATTTCGATAAATGATGTTCGATTGTTGTTCCGAGTAGGAAAGAACTGCAATTGACTCCGAAGACAACATGTTTATGTTTAAAAACAATTTCTCGTCATTCATTTATCCAAAGAAATTTCAAAAAGTCGCAATCATTCTGGTGTACACTTATTTGTAGAAAGGCCTTCTTAATGTCAGATATTACACCATACTTGTATTTTCGAAATCTAAGCAACAATGCAGGTATAAGCTTTATTAAATTCAATCCTTTCTTCAAACACTGATTTAAAAATGTTCTATGTTTTTCTAGCGCAGACACATCAAAAACAGGCCAGACTGTTGTTGTAGAACCATCTTTCAATACAGGTCTGTGTGGCAAAAAGTACCCATGACTGACATTTTTTCAACTCTCTCAATTATTTTCATTGATTCCCATTCTTTAAAAACCTAAATTATCTTCTTCCAATTTCTGCAACGTTGTATCCAAACGTCTCTTAACAGCACTGTAATTGGTAGGCAGTGGGGGATACCCATCTATCCATGGTAATCTAACTTCATACCGCCCTTCGACATTCACAGTGACCGTTTGCTGAAACAATTCTTTTGCTGCCAGCGCCATTTTGTCTTTTGACTTCCTTACAGTAGGCTCTTGTATTCCAAGAACATCGAGCTGCCAAAGATCAATTATGGAAGGATTAGCAAACAGAGACAAAACAGTCATCGCATTACTTGTCTTTGAACTCGAACTTAGCACCTTACCCTCGATCGCCCAACCTACTTGAGTTTCTATTGCTACTAGTCCACATCGTAACTTATAACGCCTCTCTGTATATAGTAATCCAGCTACGTGAGCGCCCAACGAAAGTTCAATAGGGCCTGGATTACTAGAGTAAGAAATGTCGATTCTCATATTTCGTAATTCTTTTATCCGTGGCCCATAAAAAATTGGTGAAATATCACTACATATACAGGACTGGCCCACAACGTCAAAAGTATGCGTATATTTTCCACTAATTGTCGTGAGGTCATAACAATAGTGGTTACTTTCGACTTCAGTACCTCCAGAAAGACAATGAACAATCTCTTCGACTCGTTTTGGCTTCAGACCAAGAGAACACGCAGTGGCTTTTAGAATATATGATCTCTGTGACCCACTGTCTATCAAAGCTCTGACCACCCAAGTACCGGTTATCCCTTTTTATCTACTTGGTTCTCTGGCATCTTTTTCCTGTCGGAATTATCAGATTGTTGCTTTTTGTCAACCAAATCTGAGCACATCAGTGGCACATGAGAATATCCGCACACAATACACTTTAGGCGAATAAGACATTTTCTCGATTGATGTCCAACCTTGAGACAACGAAAACACGACTTTTTCTCCATGAGAATATTTTTCCTTTCATCTAACGACATTTTCTGGGCTTTAAAACATGCCTCACTCTCATGCACTCCAGCACAAAATATACATTTGGCAAAATTAGCATTTACAAGACCCTCTACAGTTATTGGGGAACCTGTCGATCTTTTTGGAATAATTTTCTTCGCTATTAAAAGTATCTGCTAAACCAAAACCTTTACCAGCTAAATCTATTCTTTGCTCTTTTTTTTTACTTCAGATTGCAAAAAACTTGAAAGATTCTTTAATCTTATTTCGAGAGTAGAAACCTTATTCAAGGCCTGGTCTGAACCCGTATTGATTGAACTAAAGGAAGACCTTTGTCAAATTCTTAAAAGATCATGGGGTAAAGAAGATTTTATCAAAGGAAACAACAAGGCTGCTTATTTATCTGTTGTGATACCTAAAGTTTGAAGAGCTCGTAACTGGGTCTCTATGTGATCATTAAGGGTGGAAAATCCAGCTTTTGTTCAGCTGTAGCATTAGTTAAACTAATTATAACAATTCCCTCACATACTCCTCTATTTGTAGATCCTCCCTACCGAATCTCGCCTGCATGCAATCTATTATTTTTGCGTAATTTCCTCCCAATACTGGAAAAATTTCCACAATTTGACGTTCCTACTCCTCGGGATGGTGGCTTGAATATTTAATTCGATTTTATTGCTATCTTCTATGTCGAAGTCTTCATGGATCCTTTTGAACTGAGACGAAAACGCCAGCCAATCCTTTATACTCCCGTTATAGTTTTTAAATTCGATTTGCGGTAATTTAAATTTTCTGTTACCTGTGGATGGTACGTCATTGTCCCTGGAGCGCACTGACCTTGATGTTACTGATAGTGCTTCTTCTATGCAATCCATCCTCAGGAGTTTCTCGCATTTCAATAGTAACTACGTGAACCTTTTTTATATAAGCATCACAACCATCCATCTCTGCAAGCAACTGCTTTTCTGTTGCGGTTTCCAAAAGACCCTGGTGTACTTCACTGTCCTGCAAACTTAGCTCGTCGAGTTTGGGTTTTAGGCACTCCCAACAAACTTCAAATTGACTTTTGTTATGTGGGTTCATAACAAAATAAAGACAAAATCTTGTCAACGTAATATATTGA